>JARKIC010000577.1:0-235390 GCA_029378375.1 Mycena olivaceomarginata | reverse complement strand
TGCATACGCAACTGATCCCGCAAAAAATCGGAGTGATCCGGATTTTTTTACCACCTTAAATTGATAAACATCTCTGGGTGGCTATTGATCATCTGCATCGTGTTTCCGCATGCCCTTGGGCCCGCAAAGCACATCTCTGCTCCTCCAGGGTACTGTCTGTGCTGGATGGGGGAGCTATCAGCCATATTTACGCGAGCAAGGGTGCTGGGACGTCGTGAGGAGTGGGTGGGTCGAGGGGATGAGGGGAGGAGCAGAGATGTGCTTTGCGGGCCCAAGGGCATGCGGAAAACACGATGCAGATGATCAATAGCCACCCAGAGATGTTTATCAATTTAAGGTGGTAAAAAAATCCGGATCACTCCGATTTTTTGCGGGATCAGTTTGCGTATGCAGAGAGAGGGCACGACCGTTGGGCCGATTGGCTTGTTATTTTATGGGTGTAGATCGCAAATCTGAACTACTACATATCGTGGGAATAACGGCTGATGGTTTGATAGCGCGCACCCCCTTAGCCGACGGATGATTGATCCAGACTCTTATGACAGGGTTCCGGAACGGGATGTCATGAGAGGCTGTGCACCGAGACTAAGACTGCATCCCCCACACGAATATACTGTTTCTGGGATGGTATCAGTACTTCTTCCTCCGCCTCGAACATGCTGTCCGGACAGGCTCTCCTGTCTCTCTCGCAGTAAATTGAAACAGAAGGAGGGTTAGCGGACGCTTGATAGTCTCCAGAAGACGACGCTCGCGAGGCTTCGGATAACGAAATCTCCAGAATACGAGGATGGAGCAGGAGATGACGGGGCCCTACAATGAAGGGGAAACAAAAGGGCTTCCGCAGACCCGGGAGGCGTGCAGAGAGAGATGTTCCCGGCTGTTTAGTAGCAAGTACCAGAGCCCAGCTAGGTAGGGAGGGACGGGCAAAGGAGATATTTGTAGGGTGGACTTTATGGGAAAATGCCGGGTCCCACTGATCAGAGTCGGGCGGCCGGGCGATGGCGATGGCTATAAATCGGCTCGATGATATACCCCATGTTGATGTATGTTTTCCCTGCCAGAAAGTGGGCGACCATTGCTTTGTGACGTCTAGTTCGTACATTTTTCCTGCCGTGCGGCCGAAGATAAAATAGAAGTTCGAGGAAGTTGTCTAGCCCGTTGAGATCGTGGGAGATATGTCCCCGAATACCGTTGATCTTGTCCCATTTCGTCCGACGGGGCGCGAAGTCGTTCCTGTGTTGACAGAGGTGGTCCGATCGCAGGCTGCGCAGCTGGAGGTACGGGAGTATGGAGTGGAGTGTATACTATTAGGGCTTTATTCCGACAAGACGGCTTGGTGTAAAAGGTCGTTGGATCGACCTCCTGAAGCTCCGTGGTATTGATCTACACGGCATATTCTTGCTCGGATATCTGTTAGGAGAAGCCCGAGGGAAGACAAGTTAATTGATCGTAATTGCTGTGCACCAGTGTATGAAGTACGCGAGGAGCTAGCCCGAAGGACATCCAGGGACAGAAGGGCATTGCAACGAATGACTAACTCTTAAGGGATAGCAACGACACCGGCCAATAATCTTGAGCCTGAGACCTATCTCCACAGCCGTAGCCTTGCTGACTGGACAACCGACATGGTGGTAGGAGGCAAGAGGCGCCGGCGATGAAGGCCGAGCAGTGGATCACAGACCTGACCGAATAGATATGTTTGGGCAAACTGTCATTATGTGGGGCCGAAACCAAGCCGAAACCCCTTGACCTCCGAAATCTAGGCGGTCCCCCTCTAAGCGAGGCTGTTTTTCGGACCGACCGCTTACGGACCGTTCTCCGCAGCCATTTCAGCTTTCCTTCGATCGGCGAATATCGGGACATCGACTTGCCATCAGTCAACATTGCATGTCCGGTCCGATGTAATTATCCTTGACGGCCCCAAAATATTATGAAAATCAGATGCATCTCTTCGGAACAGGAGGTGAGTGGGCGGAAACTGGCGGATATCAACCTCTCAAACCCAGACACCCCACCCCCACCACCCCGGTTGTCGGTGCGATAGAGCACGGACCGTTTTCCGCACTCAAAAGCTGTCAAAAGAAAACAAGATCTAGATACGCCTTCGCTGCGCTCCGGCAGATAAGAACACATGTGGGATCAGTTAGCACCAAAATTGCATAAGGTCTCAGATGGTAGTTTTATCTGTCCTGGCAGTGCTCTGGTGCCGAGAACGTTCCGGGGGGAAACAAATATCACAGCAGAGAAATATGCCAGAGATAAATTGCGAAGAGAGCAAAACTCGAGGCGGGATTTAGATAATTTCACCGTGCCTACTTCTTACTACCGAACTCAACCCTTCCCCGCTAGTACATGAATAATTGGTGAGCGACAGAAGTCCTCGACGGGTGGTCGGAGCAGTGTTGATCATGTTGACCCATATCGTGAAGCCGGTTGCCTTCATTGTGGGTGAGTTACTAACGGGAAGTCTGTGGCTTGCGACGGTGTACCAAGATCACACAGCGTAGTTGATTCCCTGGATGGAGATGTCGATTTTGCTAAGTGTAGCCGGGAATCCGCGCGACGGGGAGGTTTCACCTTTCATCGTTCGTTCGGGGGTGAAGATGAACTGAAACCAGTAGATTATCTTCCTCTAAGGATCTCGCAATATCTGGAGAAAAATATCACGATTAGTATATATTATTTCACGTTACTTGGCCTGGATGCTAACCGGCAAAAACCTTGTCTTCGAGGCCATTTGAGCACGCGCCATGAGTTTTGGGCCGGAGAATGCGGCAACTGAATGCCCAAAGAAGAGGAGACAAATGGCTATTGCGCAGGTGAAGAAAAATCCGAATCATGAACAGCGAACAGAGTTTGGTTTTTTTTATTTTGATCCAACCTTGCACTGTTGCGTGGTGCGAGAAGATCCAGACTTTGTGGAAGCAATACTATTGTTGCGTTGGAGACACGTTGAGCAGGCGTCAAAGCTTCAAGTTGAAAGAAACGAATGCGACACAGGCCCAGTAGCGGCGGAAAAGGCATGATTGAGGAATTGAGATCATAAGCATCACAGTCGGACATGAAAGGAAGCGTGAAGCGACGTGGTATAGAACAGAAGATACTCGCTTTTTATATGAGAAATCCTATGCAGCCGCAGTTTGACAAACGCAGGCCGCAGTGAGAATGTTGTGTCCAAATTGAGTCGTTTGGGAGAGCTGGTAATTCACGAGACTCGTCTTTACTGCTCAAGGGTCTCAATTGGGGTTGTCTTTGAGAGTTCGCAGTTGTGCCGCAGCGCGGAAAGAACCGAAATCAGGTGTGACGTTAGTCTGTAGTTGACCGCGCGATCGTGTATGCCTAGTGTCGTATTATATAATCGTCGGACTTTGAATCTGTTCCCACGACCTTCCTCTGCGCGTTGCCATCGCTCTCCGGCTTCCCTGGTCTCCCTCACCCACAACCACGGCCTATGGAATTTAGGCATCACTGGCTTTGCCCTTACGGACATCGGAAAATGTCTAGAATTGTCAAGCAACTGATCCCGGGAAGACTACGTGCGTCAAGCTCGAGTTCTCCGGGCGCTCATGTGCTCACTCTATGCTTGCTTGCAAGATGGGACGAATGGGTTCTGGCGACGCGTCTGCTGAAATAGACCAAGACGAATCGACTCGAGCAGAAGGAGCTGCAAAAAGAGTATCCCACCTCTGCCTCGGCCGCACGGAAAGAGCCCAAGGCCAGGCAGCTACCACCGGCGCCTTTACACAGTCAGGAACACGCCAAGGGACTGGTACACGGGATACTAAACGCGAACGAGACGATGTGCATACTACGATGGCGTCTTTTGTGTCATACTCACCTTGAGACGCTTAACCAAATGGGACCCGGAGGCCGGAGATGAAGCTCGATCTTCCAGAGCAGATCTGCTCAGTACGTTCTTTCCTCTCTGCTTCCATCTTCTTTTACTTAACACACCCTCATCCACAGCCCTAAAGACCCCTCGTACTTGCCTCCACCGTTGTCTTGGGGCTGCAAGTCTACTTCGACCGCTCGCTGGCCAACCACCTTCTCTACGCGCCGGCAATACATGCAGATCCACTCAAAGTAAATCACCGGCCGGGGCGTCATCGGAAAGGAGCTAAGCGAGATCGACGGCGCGGAGCCTTCACTGAGGATACTCGGTGCGTGTCTCTCTTACTCCGAAGCATTGCTGTGTTTCTGGTGGATTGAGTATTGAATTTGATTTTTCGGTGCACAGTGACGATCCCGACGATGATCACACAGTCGACCCTCAATGCCGAGTCGACAGACATTGTGTGGAATTATGTGAATGAATAGCTAGTGTGCGTGTTCCTCTTCCTGCTGCTCACTTACATTGATGCTTACCCTTTATCTATGTACAGATGGATGCTGCAGGTGCAGTCGCGCCTTTCCAACCTGACACGTTGACCCCGCCAATACCGAATACCAAAATGTAGCGAGATCTTGACTGCATATTTATAATATCATATGGTGTGGTAGTTGTTTAGGGACAGTGTGTGCATTTTCAGAATCTTCATATTGTCTTGCCGGTTTCTCTCTGTACATTTATCTTTTTCCACAAAGTCGACTGACCTGAAATTTCACAAATTCTTCTCCCTTTTCATAAAATTGGGTAAAGGCTTGTTTCGGTCACTAGAGGTTTGGAGTTCTAAGTCGATGCAAAAGCAACAGGACTGGTGGATGCGGACGAGGTGCCTTGTGCACGAATGGACTCGATGGTAGGGATAATAAGTACTAAGATTCGGCAACCGTTGGTATATGCGAACCTTCCTCACTGGTGGTGGTGGAGAAGGATTTCCGTCCATTGGAGTGCTCAGAGGGATATATATGGGGTTTAGACGCGTCACATTGGAGGTTTGGAGGTGCCAGCGAAGGCAGAAACGCGAGAAGACGCGTGGCCGTCGCCTGCAATGATTGTGGGAACATATTCAAACTCCGATCATTATATAATAACGGCACTAGCGATTGTTCGATCGAGGTGAGTGACAGACTATAACAACCGAGGTACGAGGTAACTAATGTTATAGCGTCTGTTTATAAGAGACTAGTGTGACGTTCATCATGGGTTAAAAGGCGTGAAGGAAGAATATGATGGACCAAAGGAGTTAAGAATGGCAGAAAGCCAGAGGAAGAGCGAACGAGCAACACTAAATGGGGCTTTAGCACAGGTTACGAGGGATTTCGTTGAAGAACGGTTAATAATTTAATGACGTATTACTTACTGTATGCGGACCGAATCCGCCGAAAATGGATACGAGATCAATTTTTGAAAAGCAGCCTCTGACACCGGTTTTGAAAGAAACTGGCACAAAGCTTTTCCCAGCATATAATTGTGGGGAGGTTTATCTTTTCCATTTTATAAACCGAGCAGAACTGAAGGAGCTAGATGGACGTCGAGTGAGAAGGCTTAAGAAACCGAGTTCTCCGAGCTAAAGCCGAAGGGAGGTTAATATCTCGGATTTTTCGGCAGCCCACCTCTTGCTTCGGAAGGTATGAAAATGGGGGGTCTCTCAGTTATTTTTTTCAGCTAGGTTTGTCTTGCGGTCGTAAAACAGAAATTGGATCAGATGCCGTTCAAGCCCAAAATACGATCGGACCGGACTACGAGCTAAATCCGAAGGGAGTTTGATTTCACGGACTTTTCGGCCGCCTACCTCTTGAACTGTCACCCACGCATCATCAGCGCACCCGAATTTCGAGCTCGATGAAGCCGCCGCCCACGCACCCTCCCACCGCGTACCGGTTCCTGCCTTCTTGCATTGCTAACCTGGAAGTTGACTGATGATTCACCCATCGCTGTTGGTCTCTGCGGCGCTCTTGTTCAGTCTTCCTCTCAGGCTTGTTCAGCACCCAAATGAGCTCAACTGAACTGGGTTCCGAGGTCAAATTGCCGGCCAATGCTCAGTATAAACCCAATCATGATCTTTGCGCCCACGTTTTCTCCCCAATGGGCCCATCCATTTCCGATGTGGCAATCTGGACGTCGCTTCCTTTTGAGAAATCTACCCCAATATCTGCGGTTGCGTGATACCGGCCATAATTTGGGAGTTCTCCGTCTTAATTTGGGTAGCGTTCTCCATCATGACCCGTCTCAAATTCCCATAGTCGTCGGTTGGTTCTCTATCTCATCGAGAATTTGTTTCGCGGGGATCTGTTCATCTTTAATTTTGCTTGGAGACACGCGGCCCAGGTGAAGAGTACTAGTCTCGTTGAGGCTCATATTTCGCAATACGCCTCCTTGATGTGACTGTGCGCCAGCCACACTCGCTTCCAATCCTGCTTCCGCCTGGTCACGCGGTGCTCAGGCTAAACTAACCTTATTCAATTCAGTTTTCTCTCGGAAATCGAGGCCGATCCTGGACAGATTAAAGTTCCTTGCGGTTCTTTTCATTGAGACCGTTGCGGAACTGATGCCCGACATTAGACCACCGAGCTGAATTTAAATAAGAAGCCCGTCCTTGGTCTCTTCATAGGTTCGTCTCCGCGTCCAAAAATGCAAGAAGGCTACATGGAGGTACCGCGCGAAAGACGCGGAATTCGGGACTACAGCGATTGAATACCCGGACCCAATGGACAGCAATAGTGAGGACCGCGGTAATCTCAGTGCCATTACAGGTCCTTACCAACTTAATTATAGAACCCACGGCCTGGATCGACGACATTTAGCATGCGGCTCGCGAATAACGTGGGTCTGCCTGAGCTCACGTTCTCCGGCACGCTTGTCTCCGAATGGATATCGACCGAGTTGAGTCCGTAAGATCGCCTAGTGAGTGAAAATCATTAGAAATTTCACCGACTATTACGGTTGGATTACATTCATTTCGGTTTTTTATATGGCGGCACCGGATCTACTCTGTTAGGACCCTCGGTACTGAAACATTTGCCCTCGGGCTGGCTTCGGGAATCCGGCATTCATCCCACTTCATACTCGAAGGCTCTCAAGAAAGAGATGGATAGGTAACAACGTTGTAAAAGCTAATAGCAGTAAATTCAAGCTGTGGACGCAAGATAGGGGTATCTACATAGACCCTTCACAATCCGCGGTCCAGGATGGAGGTGGGTCCCAACTGCGCGTCATCATCGCATTCCGGTGGATCGCAGGATGCATTCCGTGCGTATCCTAGCCTTTGATGGAAATTCCCCCCTGACCCAGTATGGAAGGTCCGATGAAATGATCGCCGGCGAAAGCGTGAATACTGTCAATAAAAAAGCTATATAAGACGGCAGTTCGTTTCGGCTCCCTAAGGTATTCCTCCGGCTCCCTAAGGTATTCCTCACATCCCCCCGGGTACTGCCTCTCGTGAGCTTCTGTTCCATCGAAGGAGGATTTTTCTAACGACCGCGTCTGCTACAGCAATCTTCCCGCCACCATGTTGTTGAAATTCTCAGCCATTGTTCCCCTCGTATCCATGCTGTCCATCTACGCAGCACCCGCACCTACAGTACCACAACCTCCCCCTGTGCCCTCGTTGCAAACGCGTCCGCCATTGCATCTGGGCTCAAAATGCAGCCCAGTGTGAACGACCGCTTCAAGAAGCTCCTCACGGACAGCAGCGGGAATCTTCTCACCGGTGACGCCCTCCGGCAGCTCACGGTCTTCGATTTCAACAATCAGAAGCCCAACGCCGGTGCCAAGGGCGGTTCCATCCTCCTTGCTACCGTCGACAACTTCCCCATCCTTGAGGAACTCGGCCTATCCGGCGCCATCTCGCTCGTCGAGCCCTGCGGATTGAATATTCCGCATTTGCATCCCCGGGCGAACGAGATGTTCACTGTGATCGACGGAATCCTCGACACCGGGTTCGTGCAGGAGAACGGGTTTCAACACCGAGATCCAGACACAGCTCGGGAAGTACCAGGCAACCGTGTTTCCCATGGGAGCATCCACTATCAGCAGAATCCCACCTGCTCGCCTGCTGTCTTTGTGGCGTCGCTTAATAGCGAAGATCCTGGTCGGAGTGATATCGCAACCAGCTTCTGGATGCTCCCATCCGATGTTGTCGATGCGGCGCTAGGTTTCCCGGAAACCATTGGCGCCTCGACGATCGATGCATGGAGGGCTCACCTCCCAGTCAATCTGGCAGCCGGTGTGGATAGCTGCTTGAAGTCGTGTGGATTATCTCATTGAACGGAGAAATGCGGTCGGGTGGTATATATTCTCTCTATCGATGCGCAACCCGAATAACTCGGCTCTGTACTCTATTCATGCAATCTTAATATAATTGGATATGTTCGCTCGCGAACTGGCAGACGGACCGATGAAGATGCGTCCGAGACTATAAATACAAAGCTTCGGGTCGGAGAATGGATGCATTCCCGCTATAAAATCGTCCCCGATACACGGATGCAATGCTAGTGCTGTATCTTGTATCAACCGATGATCACTCATTCAACGGAGTTTTGTCAACTGGCCGATCCGTGAATGCACAGCTCTTGCAACCTTGTCAATTTCCCGGCGACGCACTGGGGTACAGAGCTGTAGACCGGGCTTATTCTTCGTTACCGTTGAGTTTAACCGGAGGGGGATGAATAACCCAACAATAGAGGGTTTGCGGTGAGCCACCAGTGTAACTAGTGGCTCCTGGTATAAAATGATATCACAAGCTTTGGGGCTGTGGTAGCCACTAGTTCATCTCCTCCTTAGGAGCTAGAAATAGTGGCTGAACTGGCCCCAGAGGATGGCGAGTTGCGGAGAAAAATTAGCCACCAGTTGATCTGGTGGCTCACCGAAAACTCTCTAATAGCTGATATTCAATTCCATTTCCATTATAGTGCTGCGGGCCCCTTGGGGCCCATGTCGCACTTTGACTGAGTACAGGAATGTATCTAGCTGGCATAGCGGAAGTCATAGGTAGGTGGCGTTCTCGGAGGGGGGGCAGAGGTATGCGCAGAGGGAGGTATGATAAGTATATGTATGGTTGTGGTCGTGGCGTTGATAAAAGGAAACTCGGTATCCTAATAATATCTTCTAATAGCTGATAACCATGCCCGATAGGTTCAACTTGGCAGTTTTATCACCAACTGTTGAACATTTTAACTTCACACATAGGAGTGGAGGCAATTGAGTTGAAGAATGACTCAAGAACGGTGCACGAGGGTATGCTGGTGTTGAATCTCTCCATTCCAATGTCGAATAGTTGAAATTTAGATTTGGACTCCGTTGGAGATGGGATTGCCTGGAGCCTGGTTGAGAGTGGACAGACAACGGCTTTGGATCGAACACGGTCAATTGTTGGCTTGTAAGATCGCTGCTTCAAGAAGTCACATGAATGGAGTGCCAGAGCCTTCTCTTGCAACAGTCAATGATTACCAAACCCTCGGCGGCTCCAGACGCTAATCTCCCGAGAGCGGGAACGTACCCGGTTCCTGCCACTCAACAGGGTTGTCGTAGATGGCATTGCAAATATGGCGAGACTCCAGGGACCAGAACCTGCAGCGGGGTTTACAGCCAGGAGACGGAACAGTAGCCACTTGGATCCAGCGCCAACAAACCACCAACAGGTCGGTCTTCATTTGACACGGCGCTACTGCCTGGAAAGATCAAACACCAGTCTACCAAGGAAATCCTAGTCTCTCGGAGACAGACACTTCAATGCCAACTGATCTCATACCTCGATGTATTGAAGTCTGCTTGCCTGCTGATTAAGGCTTTCACCCGTCGACGTGACGGCAACAGCTGTTGATTTGACAGCCGTTTTTTGCATCTTCGAACCTCTGACGGGACGGCACGGGCCACGGCACGGCCGCGATGGCCGTGACAATGGCAACAGATCGGGGCCATTTTTCTGGATCTTTCACATCATATAGTGGGTGTTTTAGCTCGAATATCACTAAGTTGGTGTTTATCTGCCTATTCCTTGTGTTAGATGTGTCAACTTTTAGCCAACTTCCTCGTCAGCCCACCGTTACCCTCCTTGGTAACTGTCCGCCTCAACTGGTTCCTCTTTGAACCACTTAAGTGATTTGTCTGAAAGCTGTGATAGCTGTGCTTCCTAGTACCCGAGTATGGTTTCTTAGTCAATTGGTAGATTGACCAAGTTCAACCTTCTCTTGGCAGTCCTGAAGATGTCAGATGATGTCCAACGGTGTCAGGCGTATAAAATGTTATACACCAGGTCCTCTGGAAATGACTTTATTGGGGAGTTTCTTGTAAGTTCGGGAAATGGGTAGTGAAATGAAAAGTTGATGGATTCTCCTTAAAATAGGGAGAAGTGATAAAAGGGAAAGTGTGGGGATTAATGGAAGTGGATGTGATTGAGGAAGTGGATGGAGAAGAATCTGAACAGAATAGCTCGAAGTTAAGCGGACTGATCAATTATGGTAAGCTGTGGTACAAGCACAGGGTTCTCGGTCCCAAGCTACTCGCAGAATCGAGAGGCTAGTTATAGACACAAGGGTTTTCGGTCCCAGGCTACTTGCTAAAGGCAGATTTGGTTGACTAGATATAGATACAGGGGTATTCGGTACCAAGCTATCTATATAACAAGCACAAGGGTATTCGGTCCCAGGCTACTTGCTAAAGGTGAATTCGGAAAACAAGTGCTGATACAAGGGTTTTCACTCCCAGGCTACTTGTATTTTTATTGAGCTAAAGAGGTGAGTTGAACAGAATAGCTTTGAGGAAGTGGACTGTTAATCAAAAGTTAAAGAGTGTGGATTGAACAGAAAGGAAGCAGACTGTTTTACTTACAGTGAGTCTGAGGAGGGTTGTGGAAGGGAGGATGACTAAAGAGAAGAGAGATTGTTACTGGGGAAGTTGTTTTTATTTTATCTACCGAACTATGTAGAGTTTATATACGGAGTGTTTGGCATACTTTGTTCTATCCTGAGCTAGATGCTGAAGAAGGGCAGGCTGCTGGAGAGGCGAAATCTTGATAAGGGTTGGTGGCCGGTCGGTTTTAGAGTAGGTGAATTGGATTATGGGCCGGAAAATCAATGTATGGGTAGGTCGAGAAGGTCATCAGATGAGAGGGTATCGATAGGTCGTAAAAATGGATGTTGGCATGTGAAGGCGTGAATGTGACGTATTGTGGGGATTAGCATGCTGAAGTACATACAATGCGATTTAATAGTCGACGAATGGGGACGTAAGAGACACGGATTTTGGGCACTAGCCCGCACTGGCTCGCACTGGTGAGTGTAAGACGTGGGATGATGATTTGCTGGCACCCTCAGCGCGTATTCCCAGTACAAACAATTATGTAACTAGAAATAAAAATAGGAATGGACTAGAGTCGAAACCAGCGTGTGGTCAAACTTCCACACGCCGGCCATACAACCCCTCCACAATGCTACGTAGTCAATGGCTTCTGCAGCCAATCTGTCGTTTTACTTAACCGTTTTGTATAGTCTCATGTCAACATGCTATGTAAAACACCAGTTACCTTTGCCAATCTGTCATCCTATGTAGGGCCTGTACAGCCTTGGATTGAGATATTGTGTCAAGCATAGATTGTGGGTCCAGGTTCAGTCATGACATCACTTGTCAGGTGCCATGTCGTGGGTTGCCAATGTTTTGCCTGTCTACATGTCATGTTTGAAGGGTGGTTGCTGATACCGCCATGTTGATGTAATGTACTGTGCATGCTGTGTCCTGCATGTCATGTTTGAATACTGGTTGCTAGTACCACTATGTCAATGTAACATGCTGTGCACACTGTGTCCTGTGTTCTCAGTAGTTGCTGTCTCTTCTGTCAGTTCCTGAAATATTAGGTCACAGTGTCACAATGCATCACTATTTGCCCCTATTGGTGTCACCACCTTGTCAGTGTTGCATCTTGTGGTTGGCTCAAAATGGTAAATTGTTCTCAGGATAGGTGACAGTGAGCTGGGGTTAGGCGGGTTTGTCTGGTGATTTTGGTGATTACCAAATCTTATCCAAATATGGCTCTAATCCTTTTCATCTCCAAACACTTTTGGGGAATGACAACAGTAAGCCCTCTTGTTCAGATGGATAATCCCTTGTAATATGCTTTTAGTCAGGGATGTGCAGTAGCCCCAATCCGTTTCCAGGATGGTTAGGCACTTTCCATGATTGCTCCATTAGCAACTTCTCACATCAATCCTTTACCAGGATCGTTGTCCAGTGCCTTTCTAATGGTCCGAGACATTATATCCCTCTTAGCTAACTGCCCAGGCCAGCATTAGCCCTTGTGAGATGATGTCGTAAGGTAGCGTAACACATTATAGTACATTGCAACTTGGGTGATTTTGAATAAATGCCTGGGTGCCCCAGTACCAGGTCTGTCACCGGGTTCTATACCTAAGTGGATACCACACCTCTTCAACTTGTTCTGGGTTCCACCTTGCACCCCAACCTATGATATACTGATATACGGTGTTGAGGGGTCATATGGCCGAGATGTGGATTTCAGTATATTTTACTTTTCATTCTTACTCTCCGAGACATTCAGATTAGTTTACGAGAATTGTTTTGTTTGTTGACACGGATCAATATATACCTCGTGGTGTTTACTCTCATCTCGTGTGCTTCTTATGCGGTCCTGAGCGGTTCAGCGGCCAACTCTGTGTTTCTCGTGCTTTCTCTCGTGCTCTAATTCCCGTGACATTTTGTACTCCATTGACTCACGGCAGCGGTTGCCACTCAATTACGCGTACTCCATTTTTCGGTCACTTTTGTGCTCTAGAGCTACTCACATACACCTCGTTTTGTGCTCCTATCCATACCCTGATTCCCATCGTCCTCTTATCACATATCCTCCTCCACCCCTACTTTATATTTCTCCTATATTTAGCCCTATTCCTCAGTCTACTGGCCGGGACTACAACCCTTCCACAACGGTCTCCTAGAGAGGACACCATTCAGTTGGTCTTGCTGCTGGGGGAACACACAAGCTATTAGCATCTGCTGGGTTCTCCTGGTTGGAGTTCTTGCTGGGTTACTCACTGTTTAGCCAACCCAGAGGCCATTGCTGACAGGATGTGTCGTTCTTTGTGCCACATCATGCATCATGTGAGTCCCATGACACTAGACACATCTGTATCTGCACAGACACATCACATGAAAAAGAGGAACCCAGATGATTCATGACATGTCCACCGACATGAACACCAAGGAGCCGAGGCCTTCCAAGGACCTGAAATCTGCCAAAGAGCTGAAATCTGTCAAGGTCAAGCCATAGGCGAAGCCACAAGGACCACATTGGCACATGGAAACAATTAATGAAAATATATGGTGGAAATCCAAACAGGGTGATCATAGATTTATTCCACAAACAATAATTTTATTTGTCCCATCATATGAATAAATTTAATCACAAATGCGAAAATATTCCCTACTGTGAAGTCCCCTAATGGTGGATCAGCTTACATTGAATCTAGGAAATTTGCAGGATATTTGCTGTGAGGATTAACACTGTGGGCAGGTGCCATGACAATGGGTTCATGGCATTTGATCTGTGTAGGACCAACACTTGCCGTGGCATTGCACAATCAATCAAAAATTGCAGATGTGGCCGAGGGCTTGATTCTCTTGTTTTATTATCAATTGCGAGTTTGCTTTGTTAATTCTGAGCTACTGGTCTCTCTAAATTTTGCACCATGCAGTGAAATTCATGGAAAAATAACATCCAGTGCACACACTGCGGACAAGTGCCATGGCCATGGGTTCACGGCATATGATCAACACTTGCCATGGCATTGCACAGGTGTTGCACAAAGATTGGTTGTCTTCAGCCAATGTCACTTCCGAAGTTTGTGGGAAATCAGTGGGAAATGATTGGTTTCGAGTCTGAAGAGTGCGGAGAGCGTGTGCAAGGTGTACAGCAGGTGTGCATTGGGGTTGTCGGCAATCCACACTAGTATTAATGTGATTTTCTTTGGCTGTGGTTTCGAATTCCTTCTGCAGTATGTTTATGCAGATCACATCTTTGTTGAATTCTGAAATGGGTACCATGCAGTGTTTGTTTTAAAGGTAAAGGAAGACCAATCATTTGTGCAAGTCTAGATACATATTCTGACTTCACATCAGCAGTTCATGTGTCGCCCATATTTTAGAAGCGAGGAGGGAAAGTGGAATGAAACTGCACACACCCTCTTTGAATCCCCGCACAAGCACAGCTCCCACAAAGCTAACTGTGTATCCTCCATCCAAAAACATCTGCCCAGAATACATACACCCCAGCTTCCCGTTGCTATCCAATTTGCTGGCACCGAATGTGCATTGTTACACTGGCATCACAAACCTCATGTAGCTGCATTTGTACTTGTCTCCTTTGAAAATACACTGGTACTGCTCAGACTCCTTTGTCTGACTGGTTTCTGTGTCAAGGTATGGCAGCTTAGCGAGACAGTGGAAGACATAATTTATTGTTCCACTTTGGATCTTTCAATGTTTGGCCTCACCTATGGGCCAATCACCAGTCCGGCCGTTCCCGATGGACAAAGGGAAATTGATCATTTGTGCAACACCATGGCAAATGCGAGGCAAACACCATGGCAAGTGTCAGTCCCACGCCAGTCAAATGCCATGAACCCACACTTGAGTTCCACCGGAACTTCAGTTGTAGGCGCAACTGAAGTTCCGGAAATGCCATGAACCCACAGCCATGGCACTTGCCCACAGTGACAGAAGGTGTTTTATCTGGAAAAAAAGTAACCCTACTGCCCTGTTGATCCGTGTCCACCTCGAGACTGCAGCACAGTGCAATATGATGAGGAATGGACAGGGTGGACATGCACCAACTATGCACAGTGCATCGAATGTGGCCCCAGGCGAGAGTGGCTATTGTGCCACACCGTATCTAGATATGTATGCCCACCATGTACCTCGTGGTACCACGTGGACCACATGATGTGTTGGGTCACACACCAGTCACACATTCCCATGCACCAAATGGGTAACTGGTGTGTCCACCTGTGTACAGTAGACAGCTGGCATAGGGTCACAGCATAGTCTGGGATCTGCACACAGGTAGTGGAAGCCCTACACTGCAGATTTGGCAGATCTGTGTTTATCCCTCTGCATGCCTCTATCTAGTTCAGCTTTTATCTGGCCATTACAACACCAACTTCAGTGGTTTGTGGGATTCCTTGAGAGCTGGAGAGGCTTGGTACCAACAGTAGGTGTAGTCTATTGTAGAATTGCAGTAGAGGTAGCAGTGGCACCTCAGAATCGCAGAGATCGAATTTGATGTAGTGGGGATTACCGGCAGAGTGTGACCCAACTCCACCGAGCCAGAGAGTGCATTCACATGTTTGGCCTATCCGTGGTTCTCTTGATCAAACTTGGGGGGAGGCCGATGCTGCGCACGGCATAACTTGTACTTACTTTTTTTTTTGTTCTTCAGGATCACAGTCAGCCCGCTTCTCCTTACAGCATGCACTATTTATTCGAATTAATGTTATTATTGCAGCCCAAATACTCACTGTGGTTATATTATAAGTTTATCAATCGGACATGTACATTGTGGCTGGGCATGTCCTGCGTACGCAAGACTTCGGATAATCCCGAGGATTTGATGTTCGGCTTGATCGCCGGTCAACTGCTGAGTTCGCACACAAATTTTGGCTTATTAATCATTCGTGCGGAGAACTAAGTCATACTTGAGTGATCCTAGTTGATTCTTATGATATACAAGCGCTCGCCGGCGCTTCGCACCGGCTCCCACTTCTGCCGGAATGATAGATTAAAATCGGAGTTTAAAATGCTTCAGACGGACGGACAGGCTTAATTTTATAAATAGGGAGATTGTTGTTCCGGTCAATAGAGAGCTTGCGCAAAAGCTGCACAAGCTGCATGCCGCTTTTTGGCATTGTGCACATGCGGAAATCAGACCTGAGGCTACTGAGAAACCAAGTCAGTGGAGAGGTAGTTGGGTTGACAGACAAGTCCTGGTGAGTGAAAAAATTGCATTCCTGCCACAACAGCTGTGTACAGGACGCGAAAAGTGTGTGAAATCTGATGGAGCCGGAGTGATGGCTGGACAAACTGCTTCCCCAGCTCATGCATCGACCAGATAGTCAATTTGGATGAATGCAATACAATGTCACAGAGACCTGAGAGTGTAATGCACTGACGAAATCATGCAGCAAACCCAGGAAAAACCCGATAACTTGCGCAATACCAAAAAGCCGCATATAGCTAGTGCAGCTTTTGCGCAAGCTCTCTATATATGTCATGATCTTGACTGTTATCATGATTTCTCACATCCTGTCAGTTTTCTGTCCTGTCAGTCCACGTCACTACTTGCGGATCGTCTGAGTTAGGAGGCCTGAATTTTTAAAGGTCAACATATGTAGCAAATGGCTCATACAATCCTGATTCCTATGCATGCTTTTAACTCATATAATTCTTTCCGGGAATTCATCAATCAGGTAGCTTGAAAAATTCAAAGTAAGTTGGTTATAAATCCAATGAATCCTAATTATCATTGTGCATCCCAATAGAGGTTATTGGCAGCCCATAAAGAACCACTTTTTTTTAACTCAACAAAAGTGGTTGCTTAATGTAATTTCGCTTAAAGTCAACTGCCCTACTCCACCGAGTTTTTAAACCCTCCGGTGGAGAATTATGATGCGGAAGGAGATTGTGCCAAAGATGCCGCGGCAATTTCTGGCTCAGCAAAAACTCGATTTTTTATTTGAATCAGACTAAGGCCCCACGAAATCAAAGTGATACCGGCTGCTAATAACCTGTATGCACAATCCTCCCTTGATGTTTGTTTGAATGACTGAAAATTTTTAGATATTGTGTTGCTGTATGAGAACTACAGATGTAAGTGCAAACAAATACAATAGAGGGAATGGTAAGTGACAAACTGTATTCAGATTTACCTCAACTTTGGAAAGCTGCACAGGCGGCACACAAGTAACAGATGGCCGAGGTGTGTTGTATGGATGGGCGGTTACGGCTGCCATTCAGCAAAAAGGGATCGGGCGCGAATCAGCCGACTTGGGCGAATGATGCAAAAGGATCTTGAATTTGATTGGCTGCAACTAACTCCCAAGGAGGCAGTTGCTCCGGAAAGACTTAGTTTTTTCCCCATCTTGATATTCATTGATCTTCCTAAACGAGGTAACAGAAATCAAGATTGCAAGCAGTATTGTGTGCGCTACTGTGCACTTGAGGCTTGGAATTCCTGTACTCATCATCTGAGATACATGGTGAGTCTCCCTCTTTTCTCTCTTTTCTCCCTCTTTTTCCTCCACTTGAAAACTTGATTTTGACACCCTCTCCACAGACATAGTTAATTAGCCCAAATTTTCAGGTGAATATTGGTATGTTGAGTGTCTGCCTTGTGGAGCAGATAACAAAAATGCCATTCAATGGAAGTGGACCAGGTCAAAGAGTTGACCAATGTGTACGCCAAAATGCGAGTGGAAAAATATGTGCTAATCCCGAATGGTTAGCCTGTTTCGCAGTGCGAGGAATGGACATCAAACGGAGGGACATCAATACCAAACTACACCGCCAAAATTTCCCCAGGTTTCAGCCACCTGAGAATCACACACGCGAAACATGGATTGAGCATCTGGCTACCGAAAATGAGCAATGTGGTAACCACATTTCATATTGTATTGTCCCATAATGGCCCACTTCAATCCATTGTCCATCGCGTAAATTTTGTGGCCGTCAGCTCGACCATTGTGTGAGATTCGGCAATCAGACCACCAAGCAAAAGCACTTTCCCATTTACGGAAAACATCTCCATTGTCCACCGGATAACATGCCACTATTCAGCACGACACTGGAGTATTCACCGGCTAGTATTCATCCACATTCGATCATGGGGGTCTTCTTTCCAGGCGAGTTCTTACACGATGCAGGTGTTGCTGGAGGCTAGCGCGGGTACCATGTCCTTAGGCTGAGAACGGGCTCCGAATTTCCAGGGAACCTGGCGCTGTTGTATCCCCTGGCATGCTCGCCGTTTAGTAGCTTCCTTGCCAGGCCCGAAAATGAGGTTTTAACGATAGAAACTGATTGCAAAGCTATTTTAAACATGAAAACATTGAATGCCTCCTACTGCCCGGGCCCCTGCTCCTGCGGCTCCTCGCCATTGCCCGGGGCTCCATCCTCCTCCGGCTCGGCGGTAGAATCGACAGGCGGATCCATAGCGCCAGGATCCTCGCGTCCTCGGCCGGCAACGATCAGATCGTCGACTTCTTGCTGAATATTGTTCGTGGCTTGATACACAATGTCCACCGCGCCGTGGAGAGCCTTGTCCGCAATGATGAGATCTTCAAACATGCTTGGAAGCGAAAGGATCAGCGCAGAAAATTGGTCCGTGCAGGAGAAAGACTCACGCGTCGCAAGCCTCTTCGTTCCCGTCCGCCGCGTGCGCATGAGGGATAGAGCTGCGTCAAGACTGGACCAGAAGCTCGAGGTGCTGTTCTGGAGATATGTCTCTCTGTATACGCAGTGCAGGTATTAAGAAAGCGGTGCAGGAGGAATAAGGCAAACGACACACCATGAGAGCAATCCGGCCGCAAAGAGCATTTGTGATGCGGCACTTGGTTCCGTCGACAAAGGCCTGTGCCAACGCAAAAAGATTTTGATGTTGGTCAGACGGCAAGTCGACCACAACTCGGACGCCAGCTTCGTTGAGCTGGGAAACACGGACACTCGCAAATAACTGTGGGAGATATCAGGATGGTATCGTAGTAACAGACAGATGAGAACCTTCTTCTTGAGAGAGGACCGGTCTTGAGTGAATGCGTATTGGACAGCGGCTGTAATCTTCTGCATATCTGCGGGGTTGTTCTCAATGCCCGGTGGCATGTCAAATCGGTGCTTCTTGAGGATGTTCTGGCCAGGGTTGAGTTCAGGGAAGAAATGATGGAAATTATGGACGACATACGATAACATGTTGTACTGGGAGATCCCCGCGGTACTGAGCCAACTTCGGTGAAAGCATGACGGCGAGGGCATAGCTTTTGATGTTCGTCTGTGGGGTATATATCGAGTAAGAACGTAAGAACAGTTGATATCACAAAGACGGTGGCAAACGTACCTGCAGTTCTGCGGACACAGAGAATGCCGGCGCCGCCACAATGATGTTGCCTACATCGTTCTGCAGACCCAGGAGCAGACTGAAAATCTTCCCCTCGCGGACGGTGGGTGTATCCTGGAAACTTAATGACGGGGAAATAAGGTGGCAAAGAGGAGAGACATACATTCAGGAAAGTATCAACCTGAGTCAATTGCTCGCCTCGAAGCTTCTGTTTCTTGGCAAAAGACTTGACCGCATTGACAGCATTCTGGGTGGCAGAGCGAGGGTGGGCCAAGTTGAGGCCGGGGATAGGAGTGCTGCCGGGGTTGTCGTCTCGCTCATCGTCGCTGGGAACAGTACTGGAAGTTGCGTCACGTTCGTGTCGAGATCGTTTACGAGAAGGTGCTGGGGTCACGGTGGGTCGATTTTGCGCGAGATTCTTCATCCGTAACAAGAATGCTTCGTTAGAAAAGTTGGACATGGTGGAGGTGGAAGGAGAAGTGAGCAAGAGCTGCAAGGCAGCGTGTCTCTTATAATGTCGGGTGGTGGCACCAATTACTACATTTGGGAAATGTGCTTTGAGCGCGCTCATTGTTGTCCGCGTCTGACTCCAAAATAAACTCTTCAGCAATCATGGCACCCGCACCGAAGCAAAAGATCGCACCTGAGGGATGTATCTTGAGCGAGGATGGCAAGAAAGTACATTGCACCCTATGCACGTCAATATCTCCAGGCAAAGAAGTCTGGTTCGCCTGGGCCAGTCTGTCCAATCATCTCAAGTCCGCAGGACATGCCAGAGCCGAAAACCAGCATAAAACCAGGCAAATCCAGGCAGGCCATCGAACGAGACCGCCAAAACGACCTAGCCAGACGTCGGGAAGCCGAGATGCAGTTCTCCGCCCTCCGCGACGTACAAATCCCAGAGGAAGTGCGTACTTCGCGCGTGCAAACGACGATGGAAACAGAGCTCTGGAACCAACTCGAAGAGGATCCTCATGCCGCCGGATTCGACCTCGGAATCGACAACACAACCCAGCAGTACAACGAGCTCTGCAGCGAGATGAATAGCCTTTGGAACGCCGGAACAATAGGACACAATGCCAGTTTTTCGCTCGGGGAGGGCAACGAAGAAGCAGAGGACTTGATTGAAGATGATAACGATGACGAGTTCTTGGCCGAAATTATGCAAAATGCGGGTATGTGGCGGTTATTAGCCAGGCAAGTAACGGTCCCGTGACAAATGATCTAGCCATTAATGACCCCAAGGAAGGCGACATTCTCGATTTCGACCATCAAGAGTCAGCGAACCAAGCGTGGAATGGGCTCCGTACCCATCGAGAATGGTAAGGGCTTTGTTTTAGATGTACCCGCAAGATTCCTGACTTGCTAATAAGCTGTTCCTGCTCGATACCCTCGATAATCTACCCCGTCTTCGGATATCAAACTCGTTAATGAAGGTTTTCTTGTGGATACTTAAAGAGTCCGGTGCTCAAGACGTTCCATCTTTCGACCGTCTTCGAAAGGTTCAGAAGAGCCTGCGAGAGAAATGTGGGGTGCCAACGACACAGTACAAACCGGGTAAAGGCAACATATTTTACATGAATGAACCTCGCACAATTATTGCCAAGGTATGTATCCCTTCGATCCCTTCCGCAATGAGCACAGTCTCTGACCTCCACTTAATTAGGACTGGACAATCCTCAAACTCGAAAGTTCATCCATGTTTATCCCGAGATTCCTGAGGACGGTGTCATACGGGAAATATGGCACGCACAGAAATGGCGTAGGGACATGGATCTCAACAACCTGAGTCCCATGTACGATGCGAAGCATTTAAATGCTCACTTCTACGTCAACGAAGTCGCCCGTCTCGATTCTGGCCAACTGGTGATCCCGGTTCGATGGCTGCAATGTGGCAAGAAAATTTGCGCGGATGCGTACGCAATTTCTATCAGTTCAGAGGTAATTAGAGACTGCTTGATGACTGGTATGTTCTGACATCAGTTTTGTATAGGGTGGTCGCAACCGTACTGGACAGCGAGACCATTTTGATCAATGCCTCCGAGCTCACCGCAAACTATCTGGACCTGCAAGACGAAAACTGTCTACCATCCTGGTCGGGTAAGTCAAGCGAGAAAGTCAGTTGCCTTATCTGAGAATTTCCTGCAGAGCAAACCGTGAAGAGCGGCTTTCCTGAAACGCATGCCGAACCCCAAAAGGGTGTTGGCAGGTGTGATCCACTCTACAGCAGTTTCATTGATTATTTCGGTGACGATGTGTCGGGAAACCGCTCAAAGTCGTGGAATAAGCACTGGAATGCCTATATGACCCATCGCAACCTTCCTCGCGCACTTCTACACCAAGAATATCATGTACACTTCGTTTCAACATCACCAAACGCGACTATCACGGAGCAGTTCACGGTCTTCAAGACAGTCGTTTGAGTCAGTTGTTTTTTTCTGTGGTCCGGTTCTGTCTGATATTTTTATGCTCAGAACCACGCACAAAGAACCTGTTAAAGTCCGTGACGCCGAAACAGGTGAAACCACACGATTCTCGATATACGGCAATGCAGGGCCATCCGACAATCCAATGCAAAGCGAGATATGTTTCTCATATCGGCAGCAAAGGCAATTATTCCTGCCGAAAATGTGAGGCCGGTGGGACAGAGAAGGAGAAAGAAACCAATGAATGCTTTCATTCGCTTTTTGCAGTAAGTTCTTCACGACCTCACGACCATGTAGCACTGAAATAGTGTCAGCCTGGGGTGGCGCGTTCCAAGGAGAAGATCGTGACCGAGCTCAACAAGCAGGTCAAATTGGCCTGTGCTGGTGTTGCAAAACATGTTGAAGATGCGCAAAGGACGACCGGGGTCAAAGACGCGTACACACAGCACTGGATTGAATACCTCTTAGAGCAATACAAGCAAAAGAAGGCAGAAGGCCAGCGCCCGAAGGATATTGAATCACAACTCGTCCAGTGGACACTCAATAACGAGGATAAAATTTATAGTGGCTTTCTGACATTGCAAGTTAGAATTTCTTTCCTCAGATCGGTCTAGTCAATTTAATTTCACTCGCGACTAGGCTTTGATCCAACCAAGGACACACCTGTCGAAATCCTTCACACCATTCTGCTTGGGGTGGTCAAATATATCTGGCATTTGTCGCATACGAGCTGGTCTGCAGCCCAGAAACAGCTTTACTCTCTCCGTTTGCAATCGACTAATACCGACGGGCTCTCAATTCACGCAATCCGAGCCAATTACATCATGCAATATGCAAATTCTCTGATAGGACGCCAATTCAAGACCATCGCTCAGGTCAATGTTTTTCACGTCCACGGGATTGTGACAGATGACCAGTTTGCAACCTGGCGAGCAGTCGGGGAGCTTTCTGCTCTCATTTGGGTTCCTGAGATCGCAAATGTCGAAGAATATTTAGTAAGGCATCTTATTTGCAGCGAGCCCGTCTTAACTCTAACCCACCGTCCACAGAGTGATCTTAGAGTTGCAGCGGGGAATGTTTTAGATGCCTTCGCAGTCCTCGACCCAACGAAGATCTTGTCGAAAATAAAGCTCCATCTTCTCGCCCATCTTCACGAAGATGTTCTTGCATTTGGGCCGCTCATTGGTGTCATGACAGAGGCGTATGAATGTTTCAATGCCGTTTTCCGGTTTTGCTCTATTCTTTCAAACCATCGGGCACCGAGCAGGGATATTGCGCTTCAATTGGCGGACCAAGAGGGCCTGAAACATCGTCTCACAGGTGGATGGTGGCCAACGGAGAGCGGTGAGTGGGAACGGGCTGGACCCCGTGCCCGGGAGTTTCTCGAGGCCCGACCGGTGCTTCAGAAATTGGTTGGTTGGACCATTCAAGATCACCCAACACCAGGTATTTCAATCATCCAGACATTCCAAAAGTATTTCTTGATTATTTTCTAGGAGCAGTAAAGCCAGCAGTTACGTTGCCAAAGCGACAGAAAGGACTACCGCGACCGGTTCGCTCAGCAATTACCCTCGGCTCTACCGATGCCAAGCATGCAGTGAATGCTGGCGATTACGATTTAACATCTGCGTGGTTTCCATGTCGCCAAGTCATTTCAGCAGCATTGGACGAGTGTAAAGTCGGGTCATGGGTGTTTGTCAAGTCACCATTAACGGTGAGCCTGAATCCACAGAAACTTTGGTTGTTATACTGATCAATTGACAATCGAGAAGGACGTACTCATCACCGGCAGAATAAACAACATTCTGGAAAACATGGCAGCGGCGGCAGTTATCGTTCTCGACCACTTTCAAGTTTCTCAGGAGCGCCACGAGATTTTTGGCATGCCAGTGTTGATGCGCCGCCAATCTGAGAGATCACTGATGATTATTCCCACTGCAGTGAGCGGTTGTCATTTAACTGGTACCTCCACTCACTCTGAATGTGCAGAATGTCAAATTTGAATACAATGCTCAGCACGATTGCGATCATGCCAAATGTGAAGCAACAGGAGAACGGCCTCGAATGCAGGAGCGCGTTGACTCAGGTCTGGTGGACAAGTTCATTGTCCACCAACCGATTGAGCGATTCGTTCTCAACACCCACGGATTCCACAATGCCCACCTGTTGCGCCAAGTCCTTCCCCGCCATCTCATTCAGCCCATCCCCCTTTTCGCCGACAGAAAAGCTAAGCACTTTGAGCTTGCAGAGAAACTTCGCGAAATCAAGACGCTTAAGCGGAAGAGACAGCAAGAGAAGCGAGAAGCAAAGAAAACGGCAGCAGCAGCATCCAATGGTGCTAATCCGGATCCCGCACCGGGCGTGGAGAGTATAGCAATGGATGTGTTGCCCCCACCGGGTTCCGAGCCTTCCGGGCCAGCTTTGGAAGGAATCGGGAACGGCCCGCCCGAGGATTCATCGAGAGCGATTCAGACGAAGAAGCCCCACCGAGGAAGAAGCAGAAGCGCCGCCACGGCCGTCGAGCGGTGGAAGATAGCAACAAGTCGGACTCTGATTATGATGGTGGTATTGCCGATGTCGTGGGGTACCAGTGCTACGAGAGCTTCGACAAGATTGCGCACTGCTAATACAGCTCAGTGATATCATAGTTGATGTGTACTTTGTTCGAGTTATTACGCCTCATTTGTAGAGATCAACATACCTTGCAATTCTGAGAGGTTTAGAACCGTATGAAGAGCGTCCCAACATCCTTTGAAAGTAAGCTATTTAAAATTGGCGGTGAACGACGGTTTGAAAGTCGGGACTTGATCGCGTATGAATCACTTCCCAAAACGGAAGGTTCCTCTTGCTCTCCACACACCTTCGTCGAATAATTCACAACACTCTCATGAAGTCTGGAAATTCTGAGCGGGTACAACGCGCATCATTCCTTAGATCCAGCCACTCTACGTAAGTTGTATATTAACTGTGTTATTCATCATCTCACCGGTGGCATAGCGCAGGTTTACTGGACAGCGGCGGGTATCTGAATACTCAAACATCGGACACACAGTATTTTGGGCTCATGGGATCACAGGCTACAGGGATGAGACCGCTAGGTGTGTGAATGCTTCCAGTTGTGCGTTCGGGAGGTGTGCTAAGCTATGGTTTTAGAGCCACTAGAGGACCGAGAAGACAACGATTACGTCGACGAAACCGGCAGCGGATTTGGGAGTATATTCGGGGTCAGTCAAGTGGATGACATACCCCTCGTCATCCTCACCCCCGAGGATCGTTTGCTTGAATCGTATGCGGATTCCGCTCCCAGTGGCAAACATTTTCCGATCCTCGAAAAATTTGGGGACTTGTGCGATATCGCACAGGCCACTGAGCCGGTAATGCGACAGAAGCTCGGTGATCCGCTGACCGAGGAGGAAAAGAAAGTTTCTGAGGATTTTGTGGTCGCTTGCCAGCGGTTAGCAATGTCTGGAAACCGTGATCCTCTTCGCCAACCGAACGCATTGGAGATTGAGCTCGCCGCTGTTCTCACCCGTATCGCTCAGTCAGTACCACTGATCACGCGGTTGTCGATGGAAGGTCGGTGGAATGAAACGATGGCGGTGGTGGAAGATGCCCGATGGAACTTGAGTTTGCTTGACTTAGTACATTGCATCGGGAGGATAGTTGAAGATGAGGTGAACCCAGAAATCACGTCCGAAGAGGTTATTGCACGGAATTACACTCAGGAATGGGTGGCAGCAAATAATTGAATATATATTTATTTGAATATGACAAGCCCGCAACAGAAACAAGAACCAGACTGCCAAGCAAGTGAGCGAGAAGTGACTGCCAATATAGACGACACCAGTGGGACCCTCCGTGTGTCGGATGATAAACCAGCTGACAACACGGCAACGACGAGAATGAATGCCACCAGTTAGAGCCGTGTGTGCTGCGTGGTACACCGAGTAAGTCCCATGAAATCTGTTAGGTGGAAGCCAGATGAAAGTTTTATGGCGCCCAGCTGATTTTTCACGTTAGCCGTCCAGATGGTGGCAGGGTGGAGAGAATGTAGCCGCATTGTGGCGCGAATCATGATCAAACAATGGCCACGCCACATCATTGATGGATGTGGTCCAGTTGGCGGTGTACAAGTTTCATAGTGACATCTGTCTCAGTTGGACCTTCTACAGGTCATCCTGGAGTATGTCTGTTTTTATAAGGACTAGCTCTCTAATCCCGGTATTGTAAGGGCAACCTTAAGCTCCGCACAGGGTACGGAAACTAGTGAGGAATCCAAAGTATAAATATAGGCACTAGAATACAGCAGCGAAAATACTACGCACCTAGCCGGGGAATCCAAAGAGAAGAAAGGATGGTTCCCACATTGGGTGAAACCTTATATCACCCTCTTTATAAAATTACGATGTCCGTCTGAAGCTATTTAAGCTCCGCTGATGTCTTTATGTGCCGCTCTGATGTTCAGCTGCCGGTCTTAATTTACACAGCCCACGGTGTGCTAAATGAGCGCTCCAATCATTCCGTACTAATGCCACCTTGCGCCGTTCATGGCAGCTTGCCATCAGCACCTGACAGAAATCTGACAGGCACTGCCCTGGCACCACAGTGACGTATGAATTACCGCATTTTCTCCCATCCGCGCCTATAAAAGTGTACATAATGCCAAACAATGCGACCTGGTGTTTTAGCGCCTGAGAACTCCAGTGTGTGTCAATGGTGGAGGGGGGGACACTTCATGGGTTTTTGGACTTGGATCTGTAGTTCACATCATATAGAATGCGTGGGTAAGGGCGCAGCCCAAATAAATGATGGAGAATGTATGCGTAAATATTTTTTTAGGGGGGTGAATGAAAGATGCTGCAGATGCATGGCCCACTCCCAGTGGGTGCCAATGGCGAATGGCAGGACTCTTCATGGGTTTTGGACTGGGATCTGTAGTATCAGATCTGCCATCGGGGTTTTCCCGATGGCTTCCACTGACATCTTCTCTCGAGCGATCAATAATCCACTAGGGGCCGCTGTAAAACATCTATCAAGTGGAGAGCCCAGCTGCAAACCGCTTGTGCTAATTAGTATCACCCAGTAGCATGTGTCCGGAGGTATCTACAGTGATACCGGACCTGATCACATAGCCTGTGCCAGCGAGAGCAGACAGATGTCTCGGATGGTTGGACGAACAGATGGACGGGAGCAGGAGTATCCGGAGCGTTGGATGGAAAACCGTCTGGAGCATTGGACAGAAAACCGTCCTGAGCGGATCTGGCTGGAAGGGTGAAAGCGGCTAGAGAAGCAGCTGGAGCGGGGATCCCCTGACAGGTATGTGATGCCGCATACTAGGATTAGAGAGCTAGGCAGAGGAAACCAGAGGGGGGATATCCTTCAGGGGCACCTGGGCGGGCGGGGGTGGGAGTTCCGGAAGATTGAAGGAGACTGTTGAAGGTTGGGGCAGGGTGCCATGTTGCGCCCCCCCCCCCCCCCCCCCAGCTCGTCCTGCTGTAGCCCAGTGCAGCACCATTTTGGAGGAAAAGTACCATTCCATCAGGAGTTACAAGTACTTTATGTACTCGTTCTTTTCATCAATCAGAACCAGGTTTTGAGTTGGCGATATGTTTATCAGTGCGTCCTGAGGATGTAATGAAATAGTGGCTGTGTTCATTAGATTTTTGAAGTCTTCTTAAGAGCCTAATCTAATAGATTTAGTGATTATATAATCCACCATGATGCTCATTCAAATCCGGCTAGTCTATTTATAATTTTTTCTCTTTGTTTCCTAACCTCCACCAGGTCACACCTTCTAGTACTCATAAATGTTGTACACATACTGATCAATTTAGTATTGCTTTGTGTAACTCTATGCCGAGCATCGCGCCCAATTTGTAGGGTGAGTATTGCACATTTTTTGTATTCAAGCTCATAGTATCTACCATTCAACCACGGCTCTAGTAAAACATTTGAGAGTTGCAGAGGTTCTACTCAATATGTTTAGCAATACATTTGAATTAGTTTGCGGCTACAGAAATCCGTGATACATTTTACAGAGTTCAACTTTAGGTTGTGGCGGTGCAGACGACACGTACGCAACAATTCGGAAAATCCCGAACAAATCAGATGGTCGGCTTCAACGGCGGTACAATTTCCACCGGGTCACTTCTAGTAACACATTTGAGATATCCTGTGTCTATATAAATATCTGGGGTCGATGAATAAATCGTATTCACTATTGATTTGTTTATGAAGATTAGCATAAAAGGGGGAGTCAATGAGCTTGTTGTGAGTACAAAATTCTCTCTCCATCGTTGATTCAAATGCATCTATCCATCGATAGTGCCCTGTGTGATTTACGTCGACGTTGGACAAGTCCAAGACATTCGTTGGAGAGAATTTTATTGTGATTGAACTGTATTCAATTGGATGAAGCAGACGGATGAACTCTGAAAGGGAAGTTAGATAACAAACCAAAAGAACTCAATGATTGCTCCCAGGCTCTTCCTTCATCCCGATGATAGGGCGTGTACCAAAACATGCATGAAAACACCAGTTTTTATTTCATTTTGAACCTATTAGCGGGCAGAAGTGAGGCATTAGATTATGAGCGTACACCCTCCCTGGGGTGGTAGGCTACACTATTGATGGCCGAAAGTCAGTGTAACAAACCAACTATGAAGGATTGAGTAGACTTGATAAGGCAGCCCAAAAGGCTGTTACGTCCTGACTATGATATTCTACACTGAGCTATAGATGGTGGTGGTAAACCATTATCTTATGTGCTGGAGGTGAAACATCAGGGAACTACTCAGAATTATTGACTTGCCGCCTCAACGGCCTCTGAATAGTCTGATGACTATTAAAACAAGATATACGAAGTCAGGGATTGGTACAACCACATTAGGGCCGGCAGAGATATCGCGCTGCACCATTTTGTGTATAAGACCAACTGATTAGATTAGGATGAAGACATGTTACCGAGTTAACCATCACTGTGGTTACTCGGGCAGATCTGACCATTAGAAAGATGCGGGCCTCGCATCAAGGATTTACTGATATGACTGATGAGGATTGGCACTATAGAATGGTGCCGCGCCATATTTGCACTGGTCACTATACTGGTCCACCAGTGTAGCGCCGCGCTATCTTGTCAATCTGCTTGATATTTACTATGAGTTCCACTGAGCTTGTGAAGTGTGGGACTGATAGAGAAATGGAATAGAACTTGACTAAGACTGACTTGACCAGTCAGCTATGACTAAAAGACTGACTTGCTCAGTCAGAAAGATGGAAACCAAGACAACTAAGCACATCTTATGGCGTGCTAGAGAAATACATGTGGACTAGCCCCGGTAGCAGGTCATAATACCCATGGTTGAGAATGCCTTCTACGCCATTGGCCATTCACTACTCGGGCTCCCACCCTTTAATGTTCCTATTCATTCCGTCTATCTCCTTTACTTCTCTCTGAAATGTATAAAAGCCAGCTGTGTACTCTGTATTAGCCAGTAAACTATCCCCCAGATATACGGGCAATATAGTAGACTCTAGATTTGTGACAAGAAATCAGATATATTTGCAGACGCACAGAAAAGATTAAGAGATACGGGACGTCGAAAAGACTACCAATTGCATTGATATAAGAGCCCCGCTCGACCTGCACCAACCCGTCTCCTGTAGCAGCGCTTTAGGCCTCCAGGACTAAGACTTGTTGTGTAAATTGTACTCTCTTGTCTCCTGTAGCAGTGCTTTAGGCCTCCAGGACTAAAGACTAGTTTGTGCTAGTAGAAGTGAAAACACCGCCTTCAGTGTAACTGTCCGTGCCTTAGCCCAGCGTCCACCTTCTGTGTAACAGCCCCGTTTCGTTGATACCGCCGCCATTCGTGCAAACGTTGGTTGATATTGAAGTAGCGTCTGTCTGTTGATAGTCTGCCCTAACTTCTGCTTCTTGGCTAGCTGCCAGTAGTGTTAGGTTCTGCCGCTCACAAAGAAACTGAAAGCTCTGAACAGTCTAAAGTTTACTTGAGTCTTGATATCCTGTTGGCGTGAAGTCCCTGCTACCCTAGCATAACTGTGCTTAAACCACATAGTTGCTATTGAAACAAAGCCTTATTCCAACCTTGCACACCCTTTTGACGGGTGATACGTACCCTACCTCCCCGAACACACACACACGAGTATTAGGATTAGGATTAGTGATTTGTTTTGGTTTTGGTTGGTTTGAGTAGAGTGACTAGTTCGCTTTTCTCACCAGTCAATCCATTAGATTTCACGGCCGCACCCTAGTGCACCGTTTCACCGAAACTTTATTCTTGTACATACTAACCTCGGTCACATAACGCACAGAGCGAGACAATGAAATACTTGTTCCTGACACTTCGTGGATGAGTCAGTATTGCCATTGGATGGTACGTACTTGGCCCTCAGTCTGCTATGTCTCAACTCGTACTGACTCACATTAGGATATGTGTTTAACACCGAGGTATGGAGGTTTTAAGTTGTTCGAGCCCATGCACTGAGGAGATTACACCATCAGGCGCACCCGCTACCGGTTTTTCTGGCCTTCGATCCAGCCTATGTTCACACTATGAATATATAAAAACCATCATTTAGATGGATTGGTTCGGATTTTCCCCCGAGCATCGGATGACGGTTTCTACGCTCTGAACTTGGCCTTCTGCCGCGCCCGGAGACGGGCCCCACGAGTGTCAATACCCCATTAATTCAACCTGTGTGGACTGGTACTGCTCCGTAGGTGTTCCTTGGTTCAATCTCTCAGCATACACGGCTCTCTATAGAAACGGTACGTAACGGGAGCGGGTAGGCAGGGGAGGAACATCCGTCAGTGCTGATTTTGGTTGAATACGACCGCGGCTGTTCATCACATTCAAAAGGTTTTGCTGAATACCCACCTACACTACGTGCCCGAACCCAGAACGCAGCTCTGTATCGGCCGATTTTCTTCGTTGAAAAAATAAAATGGAAGTTGACAGGCACAATTCGAATGCTACAGCCGGGACAAAAAAACCTGTTTACTTTCACACGCCGCTGCCACGCGCTAATTTTCGAAGATGCCAGAGATTCTCGAGAAATTGTGTATCCCTTCTATTTCTTCTGGTCGCTTGAGCCCGACATACCCTACTTACACTTTTCCCTCACTTGGTTTTGCCAATGATTGGGTTTCCTCCCAGTCCACAGTGGTTCAGCCGAAATTTCAACCAAACGAGGGTTACCTCGAGGCATTGCTCAGCTCTGCTGTTGCCGGTGTTTCATGGGCTGTGCGCTCGTGACGTTCACAACCCAATATCTGCGTCATTAACTCCAAAGCCCACTCAAAAGGGCAGGGTGTATAATCTGCTTCGCCTACCTCCTTCTTCCCCATCATCTTCCCCGCTATCCAATCAATCGCTCCTATCGCCTGGTGAACCGGTGTGGGTTGACCTATAGTATATACGGTAATTTATGTGTGTGTGTGTGTATGAGATTTCGGTCGCCACCATGTCGGGAACTGGATAAATTATCATATACCTTGAGCAGAAATCGACCTCGATACTTCGAGTTTCAAGGGTCCCCCTTTTTTATTTGATTCGTTGAGTTTCCGGAACACTTTCGGGAGCACTCAGACCTCAGTTTTCCAGAGTGCCTGCCGGAGCGATGTCTTGTGTCTAGTAAAACATTTGAGAGTTTAAGAGGTTCCACTCCATATGTTTAGTATTACGTTTCAGTTAATTTGGGGCCACAGAAATACATAAACCATTTCAAACAGTTCAGCTTCTCTCCTGTGGTTTTATGCTTGAGGTAACCTCGGGTAACCGTATAACTGGGTTTAATGGGGCAGCATTGGGAATTGTGCCTTATTTGATCAGGGGTATTGCATTTTTTTTTTGTATTCAAGGTTGTAGCATCTACCATCAAACAGCACCTGTGGTACATCATTTGAGGGTGTAAGTGGTTCCACTCCATATGTTTAGTACTACATCTGAGTTAGTTTGGGCTACAGAAATCCGCAATAAATTTTAAAGAGTTGAACTTCAGGTCGTGGCGGTGCAGACGACATGTACGCAAGACTTCGGATAATCCCGAACATTTGATGGTCGGCTTCAACGGCAGTACAATTTCCACCCGGATGCTGTGAGCGGACATCATCAAAATCATATTGGCAATCATGGCAATCAATGAAAGTGAAGATAATATGTGTCTATTTAAACACTGGGTATTAGTGAAGGAATTTGTTAGAACCTAGATACACTCTATAAGACGATACTCTCAGATGCACCGTGAAGGAAACAAGTCTATTACCTAGATACACTCTATAAGACGATACTAAGGTAATGGTAAGTTAGCTGAACGTATATCTAAGCGTAGAACGCGTACCTCTCAGATGCACCGTGAAGGAAACAAGTGAGAGATACGACGCACCATGTCAACTACCTATAAACAGTTCGTGATCCGATCATTCCCGAGCCGCTCCGAGTACCTCCGCATCTCTAGCAGACGCACGCTCAAGGCTGGAACCAACACACCCCCTCAGCCTAAGCTGCGGGAGGCTGCAGAACACACCAATTTGTCGGTGATGATGGTACCGGTGCCGACAGCGTTGATAGAACTCCCCTGGAAACCTTTTACAGCGCGAGGTGCGATGGGCGTGAAAGTTGCGAAGTCCTTGCGGCACGGCGAGATATCCACGTTGGCGCCTGTGTCCGCATAAAGCTCGTAGTCACCAGATGAGGTCTCGTTGGCGGTGAAAGCGCCCCAGTCGAGGGAGACCTGGAGATTGTCCTCGACGTGGAACATCTCGAGATCATACGCGGCGTCTGTGACATCGTCCGTGCAGAGGGCCGTGTACTCGTTGATGTGAGCGAATTGAGGGTCGGAGGTGCCTGAGCAGAATCGGGTGCAGGAGGCGCGAGATGGTAATCGGTGCCTTCGATGGTGACACATGCATAGCTGTCCTTATCACGACCGACCTTCATGCGCCCCCCGCCCGCTCTACCGCCATCCGCACGTTTCTTCGACATGGCCTTGTCCACCGACTTCCCCGCCATCCCCCCTCCAGGAGCGACACAGTATGGAAAGCTGTGGCCCCCAGGCGACTTGCACGACGGATTATTGCAGTGCTCCCGCTCCTTCGGCTTCTTGGTATTCGGTTTCGTGCTTGTGGCGGCGAGCACGGTGAGCGAAGAGGACTTAGGCATCTGCTGCTTCGCACCAAGGCGGGCCGTGATGTAGGCGGGGTCGAGATCAGGGACAGCGAGGAGAGAGTCGACGAATGCAGGGAACGGAGCTAGGGCATGGAGAAGAAGTACGGTGTGAATGCCCTCGGCAGTGGGTGCCTCGCCGGCCCAAACTGCCTTGTTCAGCTCCGAAATCCTGTCGAGGGTGGCGGCCCACGAATCAGGGTCGTCTGCGAACTGCATTCCCATCGCCGTTGAAATGCTTGCTCGGTGTCTACAACAGCAGTACTAGTTTAATCAAGACCCAACGAGCAGAATGCGAGTTGCTTGATTAAGGCAAAAACGCAACTACTAACCAAATCCTAACTACTTTCCCCTTGAATGGTTTAGACTGTGCCGCCGAGTACGGGTCTTTTGAACGCTTTAAGAAGGTTCAAGGAGCACAGATAATCCAACAGAGGTTGCGAGGAACAAGCCTGTTTTAAGAGGTCTAGTCCGAAGTGCAAGGTTTGATTTAGAGTATTAGACCTCTTTGAGCAATGCCAAACGAGTGCCTAAGCCAACAAATCGAGTTTAAAAGCTTTAGAAGCTTGAGCCAACAATCCCAATCCTAACAAGGTGCCGTGTTCTCCAAATCCCAAATAATAAGCCTTCCAAGGCTACTGTAGTGCGGTGCCGTGTTCTCAATCCTAATAAGCTCTCTCTAGCTTCTTAACCGTTTCCAATCCCAAGATCCCGATCCAACAATTGATATTGAGTTACTCGTGCAGACGAAACAAAACTTCTTAACGAAGTCAGTCCTGGGTGACAAGTCCCCAATCTCCGTCGTTTATCAAGCAATACCCGGTAAAGGCTAATGCTCTTAGTGACAGAAAGTTCAGTGTCTATCCATGCCAAAACCTCCTCCTTATATACTGTACAATTACGCTTACAATACGATGATTAGTCTACTGGCTGGTATATGAGTAAGGTGTCCGTAGTTAATCACGTGTGGGTAAATATATAGGATCCTCGTGTGTCGACCCCTTAATGCTTGAGTGTGTCCGGTGTGACTGCTCCTTGTCCGATCGTGTAGACAGTCCCATCTTCTATCCTCTTGTCCCCTGTTCAGGACCTTCAGTTTTAGGTAGACATAGGTACTAGCTTCGAGCCAGTACCTTAATCAGCCCAAACCGCCAAGTGGTTGTGGAGATATGCGAGTTACCGTCCTGGCCTGGTTCAAGTAACCAAATCAGGATGGCAACAATGATCGGATAGTTGATAAGCGAAGTTCAACCACAGCCGGGGTAACCGGTTACTGTTAAACCCGAATCACCTGACCCGTCGTGCAAGGCTCCCTCTGTAAATCAAGCACAACAAAGCACTCAAACGCCTAATCAAGACCCCACAGTGGTGCCCCAGATCATCAGAGAGGATGATTAATATGGCCCGTGTTGTTTGTAGGCCCCGCGATGCCTTGATTAAGCAGCGATGCCTTGATTAAGCAGCGATGCTTAATCTTGGCAATTAAACCCTTAATCATGGATGTCAACCAGTATGAACTTTCCAGTTGATGCATCCCAGGCGGACTTGATTAAGGTCCTCATGCAGGATCAAGCCCTGATTAGCCATATTGGACTTATGCTAATCCTTTGGAGCAGCGCGCTACGTGATTGAGGTAGAAATCGGCAAATTCCTTGCTATTTCACCCATGGTCCGTTTCACGGCTTATCACCGTGCGGAGCTTGTTGACCTGGTCGAGGGGACCGTGCTTCGTGTGGCGAGTACGGATGGTGGCCCACATGTTGGCAGCGGAGGTGCACGCCTCGACGTAGGTGTGCTCGGACGAGACGCAGGTGAGGGAGAGGAAAGATCGGATCGCGACATCGTTGTCCTGCCAGATGCGATGCGCACGAGGGTACATCTCGAAAGACGGGCACAACTCACTCAGGTCCAACCAGCGCGTAGCGCCAGATTGGAGGCCGATAGTTGCATACACCTTCTTCGCCCACGGCCGGTAATTCCCTTTCTCCAACGCCAGCTTGTCCTCCTCCTTCCAAGTACCCGGATTGAGGTTGAATGGTTTGAGGAGAGGGCTGTGATCCGCCACGTAACCAGACGCGGATTCGCGAAGGTCAACGCGGTGGTGGTGATGACGCGGCGGTGGGGCGTAAGCGGTATGCGCAGGAACGTCGGGCTGGAAATCCTCCGAGTCCGATAGATACGAGTGGTCGATGTAGCCAAGATTGGCGTCACGATCCTGGACGAAAGGGCGAGTACGCGGGTGACGAATATTACGGACGACAGTAGGCTGGGTAGGCGTAGCCAGCGGCGGCGCAGGTATCGCGGTCGAGGGCTGAGGAACTCCGGTCCAGGGATTCGACGGACAGAACGGGTTGTTAAAAGACCAGGAGGAGGGTAACGCGGAAGCCATATTTGGTGTCACGATGGACGGATGTCAAGATGATAAAATAATCGTGGCGCGCAGCGCGGGCTCGTGACGAAGGGTATCGACCGGATTCCAAACGGCGAGGTCGAAGAGTATCGAAGTGGACCAGGTACAGTGCTCGTTGTGTGAAGACAGCGAGCTTATATGCCCATAACCTGTTAGAACCTAGATACACTCTATAAGACGATACTCTCAGATGCACCGTGAAGGAAACAAGTCTATTACCTAGATACACTCTATAAGACGATACTAAGGTAATGGTAAGTTAGCTGAACGTATATCTAAGCGTAGAACGCGTACCTCTCAGATGCACCGTGAAGGAAACAAGTGAGAGATACGACGCGCCGTGTCAACTACCTATAAACAGTTCGTGATCCGATCATTCCCGAGCCGCTCCGAGTACCTCCGCATCTCCAGCAGACACACGCTCAAGGCTGGAACCAACAGAATTATCTCTCAAAGTACGAGTTATGCCGTGCTAAGCATCGGCCTCCCCCCAAGTGGTACTGTTCTTATTGACTTCAAAACCTCGCCCAGGATCGTATTTTGGTCAAGCCTCTGCCAAGCCTCCTCCGCGCTGGTCACCCGCAGTACTTTCATTCCTTCTCCTACCCCATCTACCTCAATGCTATCCAGTTGGAATTTCTTTTTCAAGCCGACTACATTTCTTGATGCTCCTGCCCCCGCTGTCTGCCGTCTCCTTTAACCAGGCTGACAACACCGCTTCTACACTTCTGGTCTCTCCTCAACTTATACCTCAATGTTTTCAAGTGGAATCTGCTTTCTTTCAAATCATCAGAGTCATCCTTCAAGGCTGCTTTGGTCTGCTTCCCTGGGATCGACAAGGGTGCTCTCTGCAGTCAACGCACTCGGATCTCTCATTCTGACTGTACACATGTAGCAATCCCCCATCCTTCCCTCCCGTGCTTCGCGATAACACCCCGTGTGGTGTCTTGCCTTGGTTCTTGGTTGCTTATGCTTCAGCCTTGTTCTTTTTGCCAGTCAAATTTGGACGGTAAGCATTTCCTTTGATGATTCGTTCTAGATTGATCACCATGTGTTAGGTGTCTGCCGATATAAATCCGTGGATGATGTTGCCATCGACGCAATTTGTCTGTACGTCTTGAATTTTTTCAGCACAAATTTCGCGCTGACGTGTTCCTTCAGTTAAAATCCCAGTCTTTGGTTGTCGAGTCCAGCGGGCCCACTAGGGTGTGCCCAAACGTTCTGTGTCGGCGTCGAAGGAGCGTATCAGTGTACTGTACCCATTTGTTTTTCATCCTAATATGTCCCGGTTTGACTGCAGAGCAACATAACTATGTTCGCTATATGTGCCTATGTAGGATCTGGTGCTACAGTCCTATGGCATTTCGTAGACGATGCATGCAGCTACAGAGGACTATTTTAGCACTACAGAGTTTTGGCATGGCGCTACATCGAGCTATAATTTGGGGGGGGGGAGGGGGTAACGACAGCGCTACGGGAGCTACCTCAGCTACGTAGGGCTCGGTATTCATCCGAATTTTTCCTGATGTAGAATGCTGTGGGGGGCTGTTCGAAACCATTAATTCCGCGAATAGCGGCTACAGGAAATAATATGACTTACTAACTGTCTTACGCGGGGCCAGAGCATCGGTCTCCCCGTGCGTTTCATGTCGCTTGGTTTGTTTAGCGTTCCGACTGAGAGAGACCTACATAGGTGCCCGCTGAGTACGGCTTAATCTCATTGATCGCGGTGCTTGGAGTCTTCATCCTTATCATTGTACGTATATTCCCGTTTTTTCGGTGAGGACGGATCTGTGGTTTTGGTATCCTCTTCGAAAAACGAGGGTGTTCCAGACTCGACGGCCGGGGCACAGGAAGAAAAATGAGCGGGAGCGGGAGTCTCAACACGGCAAGCCTCGCGTGCGCTAGAATTCGGCAGCCTGTCACTTGCCAGTGGATCGTACCTCAATTCTCTTCGGCTTTCCACAAAAACTCGTCTGGCCAGCGAATGACCCTGAGGTCTGCGAAAAAGGAGTGGGCGGTGACTCACCGACTGTCAATGCCCTATGTCAGAAGTTACGAGCTTGGTGGTATTTGCTCCCAAGTCCTAGCTTAGTCATCGCCCTGGCCTTTTCCCCCGCTCCCAGTGGCACTTCTAGTGATATAGGCCCCGGGAAGCTCACCTAAGGGTAACTCCGAAGTTAGGGGATTTCAGGCGAAAATTTTGCGATTTTTTACTCCGGATTTAGGGGATTTGAGGGCAAATTTTCGAAAATCCACTCCGAGTTAGGGGATTTCAGGCTTGGTCAGGTTCAAATGATTTTCACTTGGGTTATTGTGCGGTCCCTATCCGTGTCTGAAGCTTTCTCACGCCCTGTTTTGGTTCATCACGCCCAAATCTTTGGCACATCAACATTAAACTTCAAAGTGGGAGCTGGCGCGAAGCGCCAGCGACTGCTTGTTACGTGCTAAAATCCTTCTCCGACTTGGGGGATTTGAGGCTCGTTGACCCCAAAAAGTTGGGGGATTTGAGGCCACTTTTGCCGACTTCTGCCGGAGTTACCTTGGGCTAGCTTCCCGGGGCCTAGTGATATGTCGGCTTGGCTTGAAGCCAAGCCAAGCCGGCACAACACTAGCCACTTCTTCCCGCCTTGAAATGAAATGAGAGAGTCTCGTCTTCGTTTGAAGACACCTAGGCTGCCTCCGTCGACACATCTTCCAGGTTACTCGTTCGAAAGCTGCTGTTCCCTCCAATGTTGCACCGCTCGACTGAAGTCGACTCGGAGGACAATTCTTCCCGATGTTTCCACGGGACCCGTACTCTTCCCGTTCGAAGATCACGAAGCCGAGTGAAGTGTCTTCTTACGCTAGAGGTGTTAGCCATCTGCATTCTTTCCCCTTCTTAACTAAGTACCGCCAACTCCGCAGCGTCCGGCGCCGACCTAGTACCTGACCGGCAGGAAAATGTCTCGGCCTCGTGGAGCGTCGCACATCAAATGAATGTACCGTTTAACTGATCGAGTTTCAGAGTGTGGCGGAACTGCTGTACTGTCTCAGGTGCCTATTAGATCACCCCCCGGATATACTTAAGGTGAGAGCTCCGCGACGATGTTTCGGCAGTTAACATGCTTCCTCCTCCTAGCCTGTTATATGTAATATCAAGCCTTCTTCTGTGCCCACCGGTTCTAGGCCAAACTTCAGATCTCTTTCGATGGGACCAGGTACATGTTTTCATACTGTATTCATCAAAACTCATCTTGTTTCACAGCTGCAGCCCAGCACAGATCTCAAATGGGTCGAGTGTTATTCGCTGCATCAGTGTGCCCGATTACAAGCAAGTGCCATCCTATGCTATTCATATATACCCAAATTAATCTGAAATCGAGGTTCCACTGGACTATTCTGACCCAAGCGTTGGGACCGCCGCCCTCGCAATTATCCGTCTCCCGGCAAATGTCTCTAAGGAAGAACATCGTGGCCCAGTGTTTTTCAACCCTGGTGGCCCAGGTGGGAGCGGTGTCGACACCCTCGTCGAGATCGGCTTAGCCTTCACAACCCTCCTTGGGAATCAACGCGATATTGTTAGCTTTGATCCGCGCGGTGAGGGCTTTCAGGCATGTATCCCTGGCTCTAATCCTGCATACAGGCGTAAGCTACTCCACCCCGACGATATCCTTCTTTGAGAACGACGTGGAGCGTGCGCTGTGGAACGCGGCGTCACCGCCCCTCTCCCTGAACGCATCGTCCGATGCGATCCAGCAAGTTTGGGGACGCGCACAGCTTCAAGGACAGTTGGCAGCGCAGCGGGATACGTCGGGGATTTTGAAGTATATGACGACGGACAATACTGCGCGCGACATGCTATTAATCAGCCAAAAGTTCGGGTTTGAGAAGCTGCAGTATTACGGGGTCTCGTCAGTGATTGTAACGTTCATTCCTTCGGTTTTGACACAGAAGCTCTTTAGGTACGGGTCGGTATTAGGGGCGACATTTGCAGCCTTGTTCCCCGTGAGTCTTGATACTACAGTGCCATTTCATGGTTGACTGACGCACTGCTAGGACAAGGTTGAGAGGATTATCATCGACGGTATGCCAACTTTTCTGATGGGTTTTTGCCAAGTTTTTTTACCTTGATTTAGGCGTGTTGGATGCCGATGAATGGTACAAAGGTGATCTTCTGTGCTTTGGATCCCTCTCTATGCTTATGCCACCTTTTCCAGCGAACCTCACTTCTGAAGGTATAGAGACGGACAAAGTGCTGCAGACCTTCTTCGACGGCTGCGCTGAAGCGGGCCCCGACCTCTGCGCATTCTACAAGCCCACTGCGGCAGAGATCGCCGACAGACTTTCAGCACTTACGGCCTTCATCCGCGCCCAACCAGTCCCGGTCATAACGCCGACATCGTACGGCCTCGTTGACTACTCTTTCCTCCGCTGGCAAATCTTCCAGACACTCTACGCGCCGTACGTATATTTCCCCGCGCTCGCAGAGAGTCTAGCGGCGCTCGAGCGCGGAAACGGGACGATGTTGTACGAGTTGCTTGGTGTATCGGCACCGTTCGAGTGCGACTGTGGTGGTGCCAATGATACCGTGCCGTTCCACCTGAACTCCGGCGAGGCTGTATATGCTATAAGGTGCGGTGACGCGGTCGAGGTGACGGATTCTATAGAGCAGCTGGCCGAGTATTACAATGACGCGGTCCGGTCCACTACTGCGTTCCAGGAGAATTTGGTTGCTGCGAATCGCTTTGGTTGCGAGTATGTTTGCCGTTTTACTATGGTCCAAATTCTCATTTCGTCGTCAAAAGTGGTTGGCGGGTCCATCGGGAGGGTAGGTTCGTAGGTCCTGTTGCAGGAAATACGAGCGTCCCGCTTCTGTTTGTTACGACAAGCGCAGGTACTTGGAAATACTTTCTGCCTTTAAACCAAACTCATTCTAACCTTTCTGCGTCAGACCCAGTAACACCAAAGGAAGGGTGAGAATCTCGTCTTATTCATCTCGAGTTTCACAAGCTGACTCGATTTATTACCAGCGCACTGAACACTCTAGCAGGCTTCCCTGGATCCGTACTCTTAACACAAGACTCGCCTGGGGTAAGTCCAGGCTTCCAGGCATCCTCCGTCTTAAATTTCAATGCTGATGATTTTTCTAGCACTCATCTCTCACAACGTCCTCTCTCTGCACTCATAGCTATTTCAAACAGTACCTCGACAACGGTACCCTCCCCGAGGCAGGGACGGTGTGCCCGGTTGAAGCCAGGCTCTTTGGTGCCCCGAATAATTCCACGGGGACTCGGAGGGCCGCGCTGAGTCCCGAGGAGGAACAAATCCTTGCAGCACAAAAGGCTATCGGGGATGCTGTTCGCCCGGTGATTGTGCGAGGACTTGGGATAAGGAGGAGATAGTTCGAGATAAACACCGAACTTTGCGATTATTGTCTAGTTGGAATTTGACTCATCCTTCTCTTCTCTGCTATCCCGGCTGATCTCAGAGGGGGTGGGGTAATTTTAGTACTAAGCCCATTGTGCCTTTACACCCATGCATGATATGTGAGACGATTAGGAAATCAACGATGACTGCGGACTTACTCTGGCTTCTAACTCGGGGCAAAATGAGGTATCAATCTAGAAAGGAACACCAGGGGGGGGGAGCACAGGTTAGAACCACGATGGTGAACCAAAAGTCACGATTGGGAAATCGACGATGACTACGGACTCACTCTGGCTTCTAACCCGGGCCGAAATGAGGGTATCGATCTACAAAGGGACACCAAGGGGGGCCCCGGGTTAGAAGCGAGATGGTGAACCCCAAGTCACGAATAGGAAATCAACGATGACTACGGACTCATTCTGCCGGGAAGGTGCTGCTTAGACCCTCAGTCAGAGGTCCACCCGAGTCCGTCTAACATCGTTCACTCAAAGCATAAGAAGGCAAAATACATGTACGTACATTATGCAATGGTATTTTAAAACCGGTGCCTTGAAACAGATTGAGTACCTGTGAATGTTGAACAAAAGTCATCTGATGTGAAGGTTCATTGAGCACTAGAACAATAAAAGAAATCGGTATAAACCTAGGAAAGAACACCAAGGGAGTAGCCCCTGGTTTGTGCCTCCGAAGAAGGAGTGGCAAAATGGTTACAGGGAAATGAACTGTATTTTTGTGCCAAATTCCAATTCCTGGAATTCAGCTCTGGTAGGCTAATTTGGAAGGAAAAAAAGTTCAGTGCTAAATTGAGGTTCCGTATGTTCCCCTCGTGGACACGTCCCTTGACCCGCCAGTGAGTCCGTATCATCGGAAGCCATGTCCGACAGGTGGCGATGGCATCAGACATGAAGTCCGGACAAGCCTGTGGGCAGATAATAGATTTCATCCGAGGACGTCCCGCAAACCTCAGACCTCGGAGGTAGTCGTGGCCACTGTTCATAAGCGTAGAAGAATTACAACGTTCACATCATTCTCACGGGCCCTGTTACGCGTTCAGATCTGCGAGTCTACGAATAACAATGTTGCTCTTCCGAAGACTTGCGCGACGCATATGTTTTGACCATCGCTGGGGTGGTTTGTTGTCAAAAGGCCAACAACAGGCGGCGCTGGAGTCGACTGTAGTGTTTAAAACGCAGTAGATGTCGGGATAGCTAGGCGTTCCAAATATTTCAAAAAATGGCTATTACCCTTTTAATCCGAAAAAGATTGGAAGACCCCAAGAGAAATGGCAGTGCCCTTACACTTGGATGGTAAAACAGTCCCGGAAGTTGAGAGTCATTCCAAAGTCAAGTATATGATAGACGCCCGGGAAGCGCCCGTCGGGGCCGTAATTCCGAAGAGCCGAAACACCTGAAACGCCTCCAATTTTACCCATTTCTCTCGGTTCTCAAGGCTTTTTGAGGCATAAAGGGTGTTAAAAGTAATGTATTATTGTTCCTTGACATATAAAGCTACAGCACAGTGTGGTTCCACTGAGGTTTAGAGCATTTACAAATATGTACTATTGGAGTGTGTGGACGGCAGGCAACGAGTGTGGGGGAGAGACGGCCGAGCACACATGGTTCGAAGACCAAGCGAGGAGCAGTAGGAAATGAGCGCTGAGCGCGCACGGTGCAATGACTGAGTAAGGGAGCGGCGGGCGCACAGGGCATATATCGAGCACAGAAACAATGGGCAACGGGCGCACGAGCAGCGGCAATTGGGCGCACATGGAGCGGGTATCGAGAGCCAGGCGGGAGAGGGGGGCAGCGAAGATTGAGCACAGGGTGGTCCGCAACAAGCGCACATGGGGCGGGGACCAAGCGCGCGGGCGGCGGGTGAGGAGCACACGGGTGTCGGCCATCGAGTACGTATGAAGTACGTATGGAGCAGGTGTTGTGGGGATGGGCAGCGGCGCGAGCAGCGAGTAACGAGTAGGCGTGCAGGATCGGCGCGCATACAAACAAGCACGAACGTGCTGCGTGGCCGGCACAATGCAAGCAGATAGATAGTGAGAAAAGCCATCAGTAGCAGCCTTGCAGTCCGATGCGACGATTTTAGGCCCCAAGGAAGCCTGTGGAGGCCGGTACAGAATAAGTAGGTGGGGCAGATACAATGCCAATTACAGAGTTCCCAGGGCAATTGAAGGGCTGAAGAGGGTAGAGGCATAAGGAAGGATACAATGGATTATTGAGGCAGAAAACAAAGGCAGCCCGAGCCAAGAATCCGTTTTTATTTGCGATGTGGTACGGCGGAAGGATGCCAGCACAGATCCAGATCGAGAGCCAATAGTAGCGGAAAACTTGAAGGATCGGTAGGAACAAAATAGAGGAACATGCTGGCAAAGCCACAGAGCAAGCAGGGGGGCCAGAGGCGACGGGGGGGCGCGTGTGGTGGAGGGCGGAAGCAAGGTGCAGACGGTGATGGGAACAAAATGATCGCCCCGTTTGGAGTGGCTGTGGGGCACCATCAATTCAGGCGGGATGGCGGGGCCAACGGTGGGCACCCAAATCGGGCGGAGCGCGGACTCGGGCAATAGACCCCTTCTAAAATGCAGATCACATGTTCCTTTACACAACCACAAACACATCATTCCCAGACACCTCTGCTCTTTCGACACCCTCCACGAGCATCCAGGGTACGAAACCCTTCATGTATTCTCCCTTTCCCCAACCAAGTCTTCCCTGACGATGCCCGCGACAGCCGAATGGATGGAATTGAAATATCAAGCTCATGTCGCGCGACAGCCCGGCGAAAGATAGGGTGCCACTCGGTGGCATCGGCGACTGCTTTGCTATTCGCAATGCATTAGGCTGGTCATGGTATGTTTTCAACAAGTGTTGGTTTTCTTCTTCCCTCTGCCGCCAACGTAGTGTTGCCACCCGTCGCGGAGTGCCCTTGCGGCAAGGGCTCACGCGTTATCCCGCGGCTCAGATAGCTGCAGATCCCGGAGTGTACAAATACATTTATCCAGCCTGTACCCATGGCTGTCAATTCGTGCTTGTATTTTTGAATAAAAAATTCACGGAAACAATTGTATGAATATAATTTCAGGAGCCTTGGATCTCTCTAGGCCTCATTTCTGTCACTTCCTGGTGTGCTTTCGACTTCAACTCGACGCGACGCGCTGTGGCACGTGGCCGCAAAGCACATGATCTGCATTTTAGAAGGGGTCTATTGCAGCTAATCGGAGCGCGTGGGGTCGCACCAAGGCAAGGCTTTGATGGGAAATTGACATACCAAACTCACCGCTAAGTAGAGGCCCTGATATATCATGACCCTCCGACGATCAGAGGACTCCTGATATATCAAAGTGCCGCATACGCCTGGTCGCGTCGGTTCGAGGACACTCAGGGAGAAATGCCGCTCTGGCGACTGGAGGTACTCGCAGACAATACCGTCATTTTGGCCATGCACCACGGAATTGGGGATGGTCTCAGTTCCGCAGCTTTCCACAACTCGCTCATCCGGGCACTCCAAGAGCCACCCCTCCCTATTGATTCGCCCTGCGTCGTTGTACCGGATGTTCCGGTGCTACCGCCCATCGAGGACGTCACAAATATACCCTTCCCCCCTGCCCAGAATCGTCCGCGCGCTTTATAGCTTCCTCTTTCAGATGCCGTCCGCCTGGACAGGCAACCCTGTGCCAGCAGTGGTTGCTATTCAAACCAACATCCGCTTGGTGTCCTTCGAACCCTCTGACGTCAAGAAGTTCTCCGACATCTGCCGCGCGCACAATGCCACCGTGTCGTCCGGCATGTATGAACTGGCTGTCTGCGCCCTCTCGCGCTTGATTGCCGACGTTCCAGCGCGGTACAAGACCCTCGCCGTGAACGTGCCGATCTCGCTGCGCGAGCTAGCCGGAGGGTTGGCCGAGATTTGCAACTACGTGTCTGGCTATCTCACCTTCCCGCGGATCCATACCCAATTTTCGTGGGCGGTTGCGACGAGCGTCGCAGCGGACCTTCAGGTGCAGAAGACCAAGTCCATAGATGGTATGGGGATCCTGCGCTTGGTAGGCAGCCATATGGCAGGATTCAGCTCAGGGCAGCTCGGGAAAAAGCGCCAATACTCGCTCATAATCTCCAACCTCGGGCGCATGCAGGCACCGACGGTCGAGGGTGCTTGGAAGATGGGTAACATGTTCTTCGGTCAGTGCGACTCGTTAGCCGGTCCAGCGCTGGGGATGAACGTTGTTGGAGATCCTGCGGGAGGCCTCAACATCTGTGTCTCGTGGGGAGAAAAAAGTGTGGACACCGCGTTCGTAGAGGCATTTATTACATTGTTCCGCGAGTCCTTTCATGCACTTTTAGCCTAACCTATACTTTAGTAGCGTAGTAATATTAACTTAGAGCCAATTGTTTCGTTTCGTTTGAATATCCAGGCAAATGAAACATAATAAAACATCTACATATTCACGGTTCTCCAGTTTTGTCCACTGTTTGATGCTTTATTTCTCGCTTACGTTGATTCATGCTGTTGATCACTGGCATGAAACCGCACTCAAACGAGTTGCTTTGAAAAAAAAATGCCATGAGGGTTTCAACCTCCGTAAGTGACCGTAACGGTCAGATTCGATGCTAAAACGCCTCCGAATCCATCGCTCTTTGTCCTATGCCTCCCACTAACCTATTTTAGTTAATACAACCGGTGAGGTTGGTACCCGTTCCGGCCGAAGAGACTTAACTGTGTCCTTTTCCCCCTTTCCCTGTCTCGTCGATTTCTAAACGAATCAAGGGTTTCAAGTTTCAGCAGGTTGCCTAATTGAGTAGTTCGCCTTCCGTTCGAATTAGAAGTCACTTTCTAGTAGTTGTAATTACTTACTTCCCATTCGCAGTCAATTCGATCTCGCCAATGTTGAATAGTGCTGAATCTCCTTACACCAGCCACTGACTGAATTTCCGACCCACCATACCCAAGCGATCAGTAGCTCGGGAAATCAACGCCTTTGAACTCAACAAGTTCTGCTTGGTTCGGCTGCCGTGCAATAAGAACTGATGGGATCATAGATCAACACGACTCTTTCTGCTTTTTCCCACCATCCACCATCCTGTCCAATTTACTCACTTCGTGTCAGTCGTGTCAGTCTTGCCAGTCCTTGCTGTCTGCCACCGCCACGAGGCTGTGTTGCACGTTCGCGAGACCTCAGATGGGTGTTACTTGCAGACGAATCTCTTCAACGCTCCTGACGTGTATAACGAATTTGCCGCTTCCCGTACGTTACCCGGCAAGAGTTGATAAAATACCGTGGTAAAGGTACCAGGCAGATATTCAACAATGTTAATACATATTGTGAGCCAGGAACAGATTGAGCTACGCACAGAATTAGACCAAATAGGAAGACGAAGGTCAGAACATGATAAAGACGGAAAGCTGTTGACTTGATTAAGCCACTCGGTGCCGGCGACAGCTCGTGTGAAGTGCAATACTGTGCAATTTCGTTCAATTCGGCACGGGTTGTGACCCGTGACCCAAAATACCAATTCGGCACTTCGGCAACCAACAAATTTTGGCGTGACACCTCCAAAAATTCGGCATTCAAGACGAAAATTTTCGAAAATTCTGCCTTTTTTGCACCTCCAGGGGAGATTTGGCCCTGGTGTCACGAATTTTACATTCGGCACTGGGCGCCGTGACCTGTGACCGAGACCTAAATTCATCGCGGCACAGGGGGTGCGTGACGCGTGACCGCCGAATTGAACGAAATTGCACAGTATCTACAAGGTCGAGGGAGCTGAAAGTGAACCCATGCCTCTGCACGCCCACCACCTCACATTCGCCATTCTCCTCTTCCTCGTACCACCATCACTCGCAGTCATCGACATCACCACATGCCAACAGGCAATCGCCACCGCACTTCTCCAGGACCCCTCCCTCACCGATAACACCACGATATTCTACCAGACGCCCACATCGGCCCAAAACGGTAGCCTGACGCTCTTTGGATGTGAGGTGTACTGCGTCCCAGGCCAACCACGCTTGAAATCCGACTGTGGCAACCGCCTATTCCAGTGGTTCCTCCCTGGTCTGCTTCTGATCGTCAGTATTGCGACACCGCCCGTCGAATGGTGGTACCAGGTCTGGACGAGCGTGCGGCCCGTGGCGGATCCTTTCGATGCTATTTTATCGGTTAGTCATCGATTGAGTGTTGCGGAGAGGTGCCATCGCGATGCGAACGAATTGGTCGATGCATGGAGGGAGGAAGGTGAATCTGGTCCAAAATGGGACACTCAACGCATTGAACAATCCAATCCACGCCTACAAATCAGCATCGCCCTCCTTCTCTACACCCTCCCAATCATTGCCCCTCACCTTGGTCCCAAACGTATACTCTCCGCCGTCCTCTCCTCTTCCCTCCTCAACAAAACTCAGCTCACCTCCCTAATTCACCGGACTGCTGGCCGTCTCGCCGAGGACCGCACGCGCGGTGTCGCAGGAGCATGGTTCATCTCCCTATGATGGTTAACAAAGTTACTTGGACAGACTAACTTAACCCTACAAAACTAACTTTACTTTACTTGTGGCAGACAAGTAAAGTAAAGTACAACAAAGTTACTTGTAAGTAACTTAAATAACTTGCAAGTAGCTTGCAAGTAACTTAGGTAACTTCAAGTTACATGTGTAATAGGTACCCCAGAATCTATTTCAGCTTTGTGAGGTCGTGCCAAGTGCCAATTCACGCTCTCGCGACTATAGCTTGACGAACTTGGCGGGATCTGATGCCATCTGATGGCATAAGTTACTTTGTCTGATTGCATTGATCTAACTTGGCGGGGCAAGTTACTTCCAAGTAACTTGAAGTAACTTGAAGTAACTTGAAGCAATAGTAAAGTCAATGTGTAAGTAGATGTAAATAAGCGAACTGAAATGCGAGTTCGGCCATCCCTATGCCATTATCTCGGTCAGTTTATCATTCGGGATTAGAGCAACTAAAACCAAGCTTCAAGACATCACCAAACATCCGCGGGCTCCGGTGTGCCTGTGGTTGATTTTTTTTTTGTTATTGAATCAAAGTGATGGTAACTCGAAGTGTAGCAGAATTAATAAGTAAAGTGAGTTTGGTCTCGGTCCTGTTTGGCTTCACCAGTATCCAAATCATTTGGTATTCTGCGACTAGTACTTTGGCTTTCTGCCTACAGCGCACTAAACGCACTCTTACAATTGCGGTACGGTGCGGTTACAGATATTACGACCATGTACAGGCATGTAGAACGAGATATATTTAAACGAAACTAGAAAACATATATCTTCGCCTCCTGCACGGCCTGGACTTGACTCCACTCAAACAATTGATGGACTAAGACTTACCCTGTTCTATATACTCATGGGCCAAAGAATACATGAGAATGATACGTGTGTGGCATGGCTTAGAGTCACTTCGATTATATAGAAAGTTGTGCCTATAGAAAAGGAACGAGGAAATGAGCAGAGTGCGTACAAATCAAACTAAATGGGTAAGTTTTGTATAGAAGAGGTGAGTGATGAGGGGTTCGATGAAAGAAAGAACAAGATGCAACCTCGGAAAGGAAAAATAAGCGAACAGTCTACAGGGAAATTTTCAGGGAAACATGCAGATAGAATGAATAAGGCTAGATATCGGCATTCAGTCTTGGCGGCGAAGTCGAATTCCTCTGTGGAAAAGGTTTCAGTTATGTCCCGGGCGATCTTACAGACCATATGTCGACGGTTCATTAGTACGGTGACTAACCGGCCATAACCGTAACCATAAACATAACGATGCTCCTGAGAGCTCTTACGGTTATAGTACGTGTATAGTATACCTCAACCGCACTACCGTAGATACGGGCATGGTGCTGATTACACTGTATCATTGAACTTTGAGTAACGATGAAAGGATTTATACTAGACACTGTGGCAGAGTGAGAATGATAATTACTAAGATCTAGAGTACTCTACAGGTGTTGGGAAACATCTACTGTGGTCCTTGCATGGTCATGTCAGAACCGTACAAGTTAGCTGTCAAGTTAGATTTGCCAAGCGTGGGAAAACAAAGTAAAGTACCGTAAAGTTAGTCCCGCCAAATCGAACCGGCGATCAAAGTTCAAGTTAGCTGCCACAAGTTACTTTATACACTCTCCGCCCACGCCCAAGCCACGCCCGCCCACGCCCAAGCCACGCCCGCCCACGCCCGCCAAGCCAAATTTAAACTCCGCCAAGCCTGGGCGCAAGCCATGCGGCCAAGCCAATCGGATAAGTCTGCGGTAATAGTCCCAGAACCTCGCTTTACGGTTACGGTTACGTGCGGGTTGCCCGCCGTAAGTGGCCGTAAATTTTACGGGCCGTACCGTATACTTACGGTACGGCCGCGATCCCTAATGGCAGGGGCAGCAGAAGCACCCAGGAATGCCTCGCCTGCGCCGCGCTCGACGGCGATGAGATCGCCTTGAACACGGCGATGCCGGCCTGGGAAGGGGTGTACCTGAATGAAATGAAGATCAGAAACCATCACGACGGTATGAGATGATATAGGGGAATCAGAAGGCTAGGTAATAAAGAATTTCGGTATTCTTTGGCGGCGGTTTCTAGTCGATTCTTGAAAATGTGGACCATAGCTAGATCATCATGAAGATAGGTGAAAGAGATGATGCTTACCCCTCAACGTAAGACCTGGACGCAAGGTGCTGGTCGAGCTTGAGGATGTTGGCCATCAATGAAGGGACGAGAAGTTGACCTTGATGAGTTCCAAGTCATTCGGTATGTCGGCCGAGGCCCGAAGGTGGCTGACTCCTGACAGCTCCTGACAGCTGTATTCGTGGCACGTCGAATCTCATCGCCATCGATCAACCAGCTGTCAACCAACTGTCAACCGACACCACAGCCCATTTCAGCCTATTTAAGCCACTGGACCTCTACTCAGCGATTGGTATCCTCCTGTGCACTTCTTAACCAGAAAGTTGGACGTCCTACCCCATAACTCGTTCTGAGCGCTACGAAAATCGAGGACGATGAAATCCAAGGTGCAGAATCCCACAGGTTCCTGGTCCGGCCTCCCCGCCGATATTTGTATTTATATCATGGCTTTCTTGTCTCCCCGGGATATTCTTTCTTTGCGAAAAGTATGAACATAATTCGACTTCAAGCTGTGTTCCATTTCTCATTTCTGATATATCCAAGGTATCAAATCCGTCACCGATATCACCCGCAAGCGGAGCGTGTGGATTCATGCGCTGCGACGTGTCTGCACGGAATATGACGTCTACGCACCCTCATTTTCCCCGGCGGAAATGACCATTCACCAGCTGGAGCATACGGCAACGGCTTCCCGCAGATTCATTTCCCACCTTTGGACTAATTTCCGTCTGGGCCACACTGTTGCGCCTCTTTCGATTCGATACCTGGAACCATTGGCATTGGGAGAAGGGTTTCAGCACCCGCGCTTGATACCTGGCGGGAGATATCTCATCGCTGTTTTCCATTGTACCTTGCATCTGTGGGACCTCGCAAACGAATCAAACATTCCCAGCACGTCGTTCACGATTGACGGTGTCACCGAGATTCACGGCATATGGACTCGGAACTGTACACCCGACGTGCTAGTCTTTGTCTCGACTACTGAATCCGACAGGTGGGTGATCTGCTGTCTCTGTCGGGTTTCTATTTTAAATCCGTGTTCTCAAGTGTATTTCGTTGCCACGTCTTTAGTATCTTTCCCCCTGCATCCATGCCCCATTTCCGCCTTTTCGCACCTGTACTGTCTTTGCCGATAGCAAACGGTGTCCCGGTCATTCTCTGCGTTACCACCACCCACGTCGCCGTCGGGGACGACTCCAGTACTGTGCTTTGGAATTATGTTCACGACAGGTGGATCAGCTGGGTCGCCCCACTAATCAGAATAAATGACGTGCGTCGCATTCTGTCGAATTGCTTTTCCACTCTGAACTGCCGTTAGGAGCTGTTTCTTTGTCACAACAATGTAGTGATGTTTTTCGCGGCCGAGGCAGAAGTTCATGTGGCATCCATACCCACTCTCAGCCCTCGTTCAGGGACCATGGCCCCGCCTGAAATCGACTCTCTGCCCATAGTCCAGAAGTTCCAGGTCAGGGGGTACGATCAGGCCAAACCGCTCATATCCTGTGTCGGAGCCAATACGCGTCTCTTTCATGGACGTGAAACCATCACTGTCGAGCATCCATTGCACATCGACATCATGAGCTTGAATGCAACAAAGCTTATGATCACTCATTTTACATTGCTGCCTGCCGCCAGTGAGAACACTTCTCTCTGCGAGCTTGTGTCCCTTGGTGAAAGTCCGCTTGAAATATCCTATCATAAGTCCCGCACGCTTTTCCTGGAGTGGATCAATCCTTCCATGGTCGCTGACTTTGAGATTGAAGGCAATCTAATCCACGTTTCTCTGATGGCTGTACGAGGGATGGAATCGACCTTTGCGTCTGGGGTACTGGCCATCCCCGGGCTGCTGGCAAACGATAGGAATAGTGATTTCTGCTTGTTTTCTGGCCGGACCTGTGCACGGATAACAAGCGGCACTGGATACAAGATGATGATCATGGATTACCTTATGCCCCCGCCACATTAGGAGGCTCTGTGTCCGTTCGGCAAGTGCTTCCCGTGAATTTTACTTTGTCCCTCCACTTATCAGCTTCAGATAGACCCGAATTGATGGTGGTTCGACCAAGTTTCATCTAACTTGTTGTTGGGGTGTAAGCCACATTGATTCAGCTCAGATCCACACCACATATTTTATAATTCAACGAAATTCCAAATGGGGTCAATGGCACGTGATGCGCTAGTCTTGTGTTTACCGCGGGTCTGATTGGAGTGTGCCCTTATTATGTAATCTTATAGCAGCTTTCTCCGATTCTCTTCCCTCAGCACAGAGGCTTTCAAAGTCTATGAAGTTTTGCAGCAAATGGAATTTATCACCACCTCTCTAACTCTTTGTCTCCTCAGAAATTTTTAAAACAGCTTAGAACCTGTTCTGTTGAACATCGACCGTTGCCTGCGCCGATCATGTGACTGCCGAAGCAAAAGGAAAATTGAAGGATTATTTTGAGAAAATTCACGGTAGGTAGGATTTTTATCAGAAAGAGCCTTTCAGTGGTTTCTTCCTCAAAACCCTGTTATTAGAGAGTTTGCGGTAGCCACCAGATCGGACTGGTGGCTAATTTTCCTAGACAGCGGGCAATGCTGTCGGACCAAGGCAGCCACTATTTGTAGCTCTGAGGGAGACCACAAAATAGTGGCTAGCTGAGAATAAGCTGCCCCTCCATTTGTCCGTGCTGAAAGCCACCAGTTTCATCTGGTGGCTACCGCAACCTCTCTATTTACTGAAAGAAAACAGGTTGTAGAGGCCAGGAATCGAACCCGCGCCACACATCGATTATATACTAAGGCAGCACTACGATCCGAACCCCGCGGTAAGCAACAGACTCTATACAGCGAGGTATGAGCTTGGTTTGTATAGAGCGTCTGTCTACAAGAGACTAGCTAATTTCTTCCGTGATTCAAATTTCAACGGCAGTCACTGCGTTCCCACCCCATGTAGACAGAGGGTCTGTCTACCTTGCATTATATAAAAGGCCGGAGGGTCTGGCCGTAAACTAGATGGCACCGGGCAAATCTTAGGCAGAATGGGCTCAGGTTTGAAGGGTGGGTTGGGGTGGTTAGTATGTGCCTGCTTGCCCGAGATCGGGCCGGTGCGGGTCGTAGTTCCCTCCAAATGAGTGTGTGTGCTGTATTTTTCCGTTCTGAGGCTCAGATCGTGTGGCTATGTCCTGGCTCAGCTGCCGGTGGCTGCAGCGATTTTTTTAAAATTTGGAAAATGAAAAGCAAAAGAGAGAAAAAGTAGCGGTCCGATGCGACGTTCTTTTATTATCTACCTCGTTGCTAGGTGCACTGTGAAAGTGTTGGAAGGCGGCGGGGATTGGCGTTGATTGAGTGGCACTGGGTGTCACAGACCCACTAAACGATTCAGTTCATTCCAAGCTTGTGCTCAAACCTTCAACTGGCGCAGAGGATAATAAACACAAGAAATTGAAAATACGAATAGATAGCTACGCGTAAGTTGCAGCGACTTGCTTTTAATTAATACACCCGATGTCAACAGTCCCCTCCATCTCTGTCTGCTTTCCCTGCGACTGGTTTTCTTCCGAAGCCGAGATTAACATTTGACGTTGCGGTCCAGAGTAACCGAGGGAGAAGTCTCCGTGCTACGTCCCATTCCAACGCGAACGAGAATAAAGGTCGGCACTATGTTCTAAGGGATACATCAGATTTTCAAAGTTGAGGTCATGGGCGCCAACTGACAACCCCTAGCTGCACCAGGGCCCAGGACATACCCTGGAAGATAGTCCCCTAGCGAGATTTTAAACAATACAGCGGAAGGATGCCTTCACGAGGCCGACTCACGAACAGGGAAGCATTTTTAACGGAGGTGGAGATGACATAGATTATTACACAAACCCAGACTCGAGTCTGCAGAATTTGGTCACGGAAAACGATATCTGTATACGAGTTCGACGTACATGATTGCACTGGCTGTGTTGTAGCGTTTCCGAAATGCCCGCCACCCGATTATAGTCTGCATCTCACGCCGTACGTACCATATTCGACCCCGCTGAGACAGTACTTCAGCAAGGTGGACCTCCTAGATGTGTCTTCATACCGATGTGTCTTCATACTGGTAAGACACGTTAACACAATATTTGTGGCACCTACCATGCCGACAGGCACTCTTGGGTCAATGTATGAGCTCAATCTTATCAATCCGTAGTGCTCTAATCCAGCGATGCATCTCACGACTGATATATACGTCAGAATACAGGAAACCAACACCAAAAAATAAAGGGGCTCACCCAGGGAGGAGGAATGTTACTCAGACGGGGACAAGTGGAGGAAGAAAAAACGGTTCAACACACCCACAGATGGGGATGGTGTAGGACTAGGACACAAGGAGGAATGCGGACTGAATAATGGGAAGGCTGCGCTCGTCACAGTGCGGTCCAAGTGTTGGAAGATAAGGAAGTGACGCAACTCGCCACAATCTCCGTCCAAAACCAAATCGTGTTCGCGTGAAGGTTCATTTGGATAAACGTTACACTTCGTATAAAGACGTATAAAAACAGGTTCGTTCGTTCGAAGAAAGCGTTCGTGGAAAGCGTAGAAAGCGAGCAAAGGATAATTCGTTCATTCTTTCGTTTGTGCGGGACCTCCTAGCGCGAGCGGTGAGTGACACATCCTCACCCACCCAATCAAGCGCCACGTACCACTCTCCACTCTAATTCGAGCCCGACGACCCCTGGCGCTTATGCCCAGGCACCGCATCCGGCTGTCGCCCAATGCGGGGCTCGCGCACGAAGAGCGGCTGCACAGGCGACGCCACGGGTGCCTTGATGTCCTGCCAATAGTCGTACCCCACGAGCGGCTGGCTGATGAGCGGCTTGTGGACCTGGCCCATCGCGCCCGGCTCGCGTTTGCCGATCGTGCTGGGAGCGAACTTCGCCGCCCCAGCACCGGGGGAGTGGGGAGGAGCGGCACCCTCGGCATCGCGCTGCCACGTCCACCCTCCGACGCGATTGCGCCAGTGCGTCGTAGAAGCCTTGGAGCGCCGGCGGATGAGGAAGGCGGTGGTGAGCAGCAGGGCGAGGAGCACGGCGAGGCCGGTGACGACGCCACCTGCGATTTTTCCTTTGTTTGACTTGGTGCTCCCGCTCGCGCTGCTCGAACTCGAGCTGGAGCCGGTGGGGACAGGGATGTAGGTCAGCCCCCAGGATAACGACAACGGGAGGGTCGGGACGGGGACGAAGGAGAGGCCGTTGACAGACAGCGCTGGGTCGGTGGGGCCGGGAGACAGAGGACAGGCCGTTCACTGAGACGGCATCGGCTTGCGCACGGGCCAGGAGGGCAGCAGCGAGGCTGACGAGGAGGCTGGCGTAAAGGCGCATGGTCGTTGTCGTTGTGGGCGAAGACAAGGCGACAAAGCAACAAAGGCTGTTGGTTGTCACGTCATTTCAATATTACTTCAACGGGTTAATCCCATCAGATGTTGGGTGATAAGAGAGATAAGGCTCGCACGGTTCAATTGAACCGTGCGCATTCATGATGTGGATTTGGGCTGGAGAATTTGTCCTTGATTTGTGGAAGTTCTGTGACCAGTAGTACTGGCGCCTTTCGATGCTCTCAACCCTCGATCTGATACGAATGACCCAATACATTTCAACCATGGCCCATGGGTCATGCATGGATCCCTGAATTTCGGACCAGGTCGGATTTATTGGATGCTTAACATATGAACGGGGGAAAGAAAATTAGTGAATTCGCCCCAAGCGTTCCTCGAAGAACGTCCAAACGAATCCCGGGCCTGCCGGAGGCTGCCCCACCTACCCCATCAGACACGCCTCGAAACGTACACCACGCTGTGAAATTTGAATCGCTATAACTATGCTTTCTCTTCAAAATGATCATATAATGAATTTATTGCACTGCATCTGCACCGTCCCTGAGCGCCGGCTTTCTACTCGATCGGTTATCTCCGTGTCATCGCACTAGAATGTGGGGTACAATACTCTGCATAACTCGAATTTGCCGCGTCAAAACCACCGCAGCCGGCATCATAAGCAGGCAAAAGTCAAATAAAACAGTAAACAAATCGGCTGTAGGAATTGGACAAGGGTAAGATCATTTAGCCTCTTGTCTCTCCCGCTTGAATTTCACGTCCAATTGAGCTAAAGAACTCACATTTAGTGGCAGCGACCCGTTAGGTGGCAGATTCTTCACAATCTAACACCCCCAATAGCCTGTGTCGGCATACCTCCAGACCCATATCTGGGATTCTAAGAAGTAATTGCGTGGTAGCGGGTGGGTAAATAACCCACTTGGTGAATTAAGTGAGCGCGCCTTTAATTAGAGTGATGCGGCTGGGAGGTTGAACCGCCGCAGTACTATCGTGGTGCTGCTGCGTGCTATCTGTCTTATTTTTCAGAAGATGAATGTATCCGTTCAGGATAAGTTGAAAGCAAATACCCGAATCCAAAGGTGCACCGATAGAATTCCAAGGCCCTGCCCGAGATGCCCGATATTTGGTTGAACTACGAAAAGAATTGAGTCAAATTTAGAATTGAAGCAAAGCATAGTGAAGTATGAACAGATGCTGGGTCAACTTTAAACAAAAATTCTCCTGTCACAATTGCTGGATGCATGCGCTGCCCCGACACTATTCCGTGAGACCACTTCGAGTCGATAAGTGGCCTAGAAATCTATTCGTATCTTTCACTCTTGTGCACAACTTGAATAATTTCCCGACGACACTGCAGATATAGGCTTCAGTCGACATTTAGTACACCAGTCGGCCCGCGGAGTTCTCGTAGCTTCCATTCGGCGAATCCAGAACCAGAACTTAAGTTCATTCACGGAGGTTCGCATACATAGTCAAAGATTCACTTTGAAACCATTGTATGACGTCCTTTGCTATACGAAATGCACGGCGACACTCTGCAAGTTGAAATAGAACCACGGAATAGACTGAAAACTGATGTTATAGCAACACCACCTCACTGGATCATACCAGTGGGTACAGTACCCAGCGCGAATGCCCTAGTCGAGAATTGGGGTCAAAGACTAAGCAATTCCTGATGCGCAATGACGCGCACTGCTACGTGCCTCCCGCGGCATTAACGCGGCACAGTGCCGGCACTGACGCGCATTGCGGGAACACTGACGCGGCATTGCCGCGCATTGCCACGCACATACCGCATCAATGCTACCGAAGAATCTGGATAGATTTCAGTTCAGTATACCTGTTTTGTGGCTCTGGATGGGCTACGTGCATCTGGGCCCCAAGCACGAGTATTTGATGTGCTTTCGCTCGAGGTTGACCTCGAGTTGAGTCAATGTTTCAACCAAACACCTTAAATTTCACCGTGGTGCACTTGAATGAGGGAAATAAATAATGTCCCATCCCTCCTGGATGATATCAAGTGGGAATATATATCCCGTGGGCACAAAACATGATATTTAGTCGTTGGCAAATCCTTAGTTCTGCATGGATTGGTAGCCGCGTCAGTGCCGCGGCAGTCGCGGCATTTTCTCCTGGCCTGAATTTTTGGACAGGCATAATCGTGGCATAGTAAGAATCCTGCTGCGAGAAGCTGCGGCCATCTGCGGACCGTGGTAATTGAGGTCAGCCGAGATGCCTGTCAAACACTACAGAAATGGTGTTGGTGGCAAATGGGGCAGAAACGCAGGACTGGCAAGACCAGAGCAGAAACAAAGCCAATGGAGATAGTTCTACATGGGGAAGTAGCACAGCCGAATGAGCAAAATCTTAAAGAACGGTTAATATCTCCGGTTTTCGGCCCGCGCACCTCATGGGATCGTGGGATGCAGAATCAGTGATTGATCCCAACAACCCGACTTAGTACAAGTTCACACGCTGCCTCTTGACCTTGACTACCATTGTATCTCGTGCACCCATGCAGGTGGGGGTTTTCGCTGACCTTCTTCCTCTTTATAAAATTAAGCCATTCTGTCTGTCTGAAGCTTTTTAAACTCCGCTTTTAATATATCATTCCGGCAGAAGTGGGAGCCGGCGCGAAGCGCCGGCGAGCGCTTGTACTGTATCACATTACTCCAATGCTATCATTTGAAGTCTTCTATGTCCGCGCACGTTCCACTAGCCAATCCAAGGCCAATCTGGGCGCCAGTCAAAGTCTGACTCACTCCCTTTTCCTTCATCAAGACTGCCGGGGAACTCCCATCTCACGCATATAAAAGACTGTCTACCACCTCCGCCTTCGGACCTCCGTCTTCTTCAGCAATGACTCGGGTGTTGTCCGTTGTCTGCACGCTGCTCCTTGTCACATCTATTGGAATAAACACTCAAACACAATCATCTGAGCCGCTCGTCATCGATACACCGTACGGTTTTGCTTCGAGTACTGGAGAAGAGGGAACAGAATGGAGATGAGTTCAAATGGAGTAAAAACACAATAGTTACAAACAAAAGCTGTCCATTTCGTTAAAGAACGGTTAATTGTCCCCTGAGCCACATAAAGGGAGTCAATTTACATGGTGGAAAGCTGTGAAATTGGTTTACCATCGTCAGACGAGGCTGTAGTTGCTGCACCCGTGTCTTGGAGATTGCCAAAATGATGGAGATCTAAACCAATGAGCAATGGCAAGTGGAAAATATTACAGTGCTATGCACCAGAAGGGGGGGGAGGAACTGTACTGGAAGATTGAGAGGTATGTTTGAGCACCTCCATAACCTCCAGGTCGGAGGCCTCATCGTTGTTGTCCGGTTCAGACTCCGAAAGAAACTCGAGCACCTACCGGCCGCCCTCGTCTAGTGTGCCCATCTTTACATTGCCGCCGGCCGGTGGTACAGTGATTACTTCAGGCTCTGCTTTGACAACATTGAAATGCTTGCTCGGTGTCTACAACAGCAGTACTAGTTTAATCAAGATCCAACGAGCAGAATGCGAGTTTGCTTGATTAAGGCAAAAACACAACTACTAACCAAATCCTAACTACTTTCCCCTTGAATGGTTTAGACTGTGCCGCCCCGAAGTGCAAGGTTTGATTAGAGTATTAGACCTCTTTGAGCAGTGCCAAACGAGCACCTAAGCCAACAAATCGAGTTTAAAAGCTTTTACAAGCTTGAGCCAACAATCCCAATCCTAATCAAGGTGCCATGTTTCCAAATCCCAAATAATAAGCCTTCCGAGGCTGCTGTAGTGCGGTGCCGTGTTCTCAATTCCTAACAAGCTCTCTCTAGCTTCTTAACCGTTTCCAATGCCAAAATCCCGAGCCAACAATTGATATTGAGTTACTTGTGCAGACGAAACAAAACTTCTTAACGAAGTCAGTCCTGGGTGACAAGTCCCGAATCACCGTCGTTTATCAAGCAGTATCTGATAAAGGCTACTGCTCTTAGGGACAGAGAGTTCAGTGTCTATCCATGCCAAAACCTCCTCCTTATATACTGTACAATTACGCTTACAATACAATGATTATTCTACTCGCTGGTATATGAGTAAGGTGTCCGTAGTTAATCACGTGTAGATAAATATATAGGATCCTCGTGTATCGACCCCTCAGTGCTTGAGTGTGTCCGGCGTGACTGTTTCCCGTTCGATTGTGTTGACAGTCCCATCTTCTATCCTCATGTCCCCCGTTCAGGACCTTCAGTATTAGGTAGAGGAAGGTGCTGGCTTTGAGAATTTTCCAAATGTGACACATTGCAGGTGACTGTTCCCTACCTATCTGTGGCTGGAGTCGGAGCTCAGACTCCCGGATGTGGCTGTGCTTTAGCATCATCCGAACCAGTGGCTGTGCTTTGAACCCTTCTGAGATGGAAAAAGTCCACAATAAATGGTGAAAAATTCTAGAGGGTGGACATGATGTGGGCACAAAGCACAGCCACTAGTTCAGAAGACATTAGAGCACAGCCCCATCTGGGAGTCTGAGCCCTGATCCCACCCCAAGATCGGTATGTAATCCCTCACAGTGAAGGGTAATTGAGCTATCAATGATTGTGGAAGCGCCATTGAGACCTCATACCTTGCCAACCCAGCCTCACAGGGGCAATGGGTGGTGGCTCATACCATCAGTCCTGGCATTTTAACATTGGGAATTTGACCAGAAGAATTGGTTTGAGGCTCAATCCTAAAGTCCCGTTAATTCAACTAATAATTGAACATCTCCGAGATAGCCGAACCGTCTCTATAGAGGGTCGAGAGTAGCTCAAGGTCCCATTCCCATCGTCCATTTATTGGTGGCACTCCAAAAGAACAGTACCTGCACCATATACCTTCACGAACACTCATTTATTACTGTCTCCGTGCTTTGTGATTGGTACACTAGTGATCAGTTCAATTGGCACGCTGTTGCACCTTTCTCGGCTTACTTATGATCAACTTAATGGTCAATCTGACGAGTCCAGTGGGCTTATTACAGAAATTTGGAAATAAAACTTTTGCGGCCGACTCTTTATCTTGCGGCCGACGTGTCTGTATCTTGCGGCGACACCTATAAATATCTTGCGGCAATCACCATTTTCCCCGCAAGTTAAACGAGCTGATTATCCTTATCTCTTTTGCGGGGAAGGCGTCAAAACCCTTATCTTTTGCGCATTAAGCCCGAAATCACCGATCTTTCTTGCGGCCGAATAAATGTACACTTAGACCGCCATAGTAAAACTACTGTTGAGCACACATACTTCGCATGGCTTTAGCGATAATCGATAAACGCCGCCCAGCGGCCTCTTTTTCACCCGGATTATTTGAACTGTGAGCCCTATCTCTGGATTTCTGTTCATATTGGTATGTTGACGTCGGTTTTGCAACTCTAGGAGTTCGAAGTCACGACGCCTGAACCCTGGCGCACGGACTTCACCCCACGTCCGCGAAGCACCAGTACACGCCCACATATTCTGGCAGATCCGTTGAGTCATGAGCCCACAGTTCCCTTGGTTTTCATAATGGTATGCTCTCTGGGGATTTCTCAACCCTAGGATTCTGAAGTTCATATCATCGAACCTCCCGGAGCTGTATGTCCCCCCGTTTCAAACCGCTCATTATCTGATGCATTTGTTTATGAATGGCAAGTCCCAGCCATCCATTGCATTTGGAATCCCTATACCGACAACCTTTTTCAACCCAGGAGTCCGAATATCGCGGGCCCAAAAGCCTCAGAGGCGTATTTCACTTCGCGTCCGTTTTTGGAACCACTCATCCACGCAGCCAAAAAAAGGAAATTGTATGCTTTTCTGCCGGTTTAATTTCAAGGCATGTGGGTCGTCTTTAAGAACTAACATTCAGACTCAATGAAATGCTTCGTTCTCGAATTCCAACTGGCCTGGAATTCCATCCGCCGGCGGCCTTTTGCAAACACCTTCTTTCTGCCAGGTTCTGTTCAAAGCGGTACGTCACAGAGCTCATTATTTATTAAGCCGATGTGCTTCATAGGGTTTTCAGACACTGAAAATTGATTCAGGCGACGGCAGACCTGTAGGATTGCCCGTTCCTCAGCGCCCCGCCGGTCCTCTCCGATTTCCTTGCAATAAACGCCACGCCATACGTGAATGGCTGAATATATGGCTTAGCTAACTATTTGTGATGTTGGTAGGAATTATGGCCCAAACATAATCAAATCCGCGGTCATACCACACGTTCCCTGCAAAATGCGCTCCCAACTACGGTATTTTGCAACTGGGCGGCAATTGCCTTCCGCCCACAAAAGGTATGCCTTAACCGCTTGACCGGCGCTATGAGATTGATCCGTATACTCGTATACAGACCCTTCCTATGACCCCGAACGAGCTGTTCGCTCAATCAATTCGCCCCACTCCGACTCACCCGATTTTGGGATCTGTTTTCGCTCCTGCCGAAAGTGCATGTCCATTCTGAACATTATTCCTGGTTTCCTACCGTTTCGTAGGTCCGCGAATCCCAAAATCATGGTCCCCAAATTTCGGGGGCATGCGTTCCCTCAAGATTCATGCCGTACCGCCCCATCCCGCAAAAACCATTGCGCGCACGGTGGTGGTGGTGGTTGAAGTGCAGACTTGGGGTGTCCGTATCGTCATTCCAACCGCAGAACACGATGGTATGGGTACGCACACCTGGAATGCACGCGGTGTACCTCCACCGACTGTCCTCTTGCCAGGTATTAAATCGCCATTTTTTTCGTGCATCCCGCCAACCATTTTCTCTCCTTTTGAGTTGCACCCCACGGTTTTTCAGCTGTGCTGTTTTATATATGGGAGGTCGGCGCAATCGCCGGACCCCTCCTTCGCAACGTACTCTCTGGGTGCCCGATACCGCCTGCAAAACATGGCCCAAATGTCGGTGAGCGGTTCAATACCTGTCATTTTCACAGCTTCCCTTCTGTTATTTCATCGTAGGAATTCGTCTAGCATGTTACCGAAGCTCTCCTACGGATATCTCTCGGTGCATTCTTAAGCCACCTCGAATATCTGCTGTACATTCAAATAGTGCGCCCGCACCATTCTTCCTTTTTGGGGTTTTTTTGACTCATCCCCGGGGGGTTTTCTAACCTTAGGAATTCGTTTTCATGGCGTCGCCACTGGCAGAACATTATTTCGCTCGGCGTCTGATAAGCACCCGTCTGCTCGACATGCACCGTGGAGGCAAAGGGTTAGGTTGAAAATGGCTCATAACAAAGTTTCGCAAAAAAACGTTCCTTATTCCATGCCTAGAGTGATTACTTTACCGGAACTTTTTGTTTGCGAGGAGCAATTAATTGTAGGTATCCCATCACTGTGAAAGCCGGTGTGTGCGGAGTACTGTAACAAGCCGCGATGCAACTCTTTAGGGTGTGTACTGTTTTGACAAACGCCAAGCGTTTAAATTTATTCCAGCCGTTTACAGCGCTCCTCACTGGTCTGAATACAGGGAACTACCGCGCAATGATAACGGTGACCGAAAATATTTCAGTAGAAGGTGGTTGCGGCGCTATTCTTGCAACCTCGCAAAGAAGCAGTATCCGCGTGGTACTAATAAAGTCAGAAAGGGTCGGTTTGCACATGGAGCGCCTCTGTGTCAGCAGCAGGCAATATGCTGTCTCAGTTATGCATCAACCGTTGAAAAGAGATGTAGAGTGCATTTCCAATACGATCCAGGCACCCCATCAGACGCATCCCTCAGCGCCTTCCCTCCGACCTGGACCAGCAACAATTTGGCGGTCTGGAATCCATACGCGACCAAACAGAATAGCCCGCCCGCAGCGAATTGGCTAATAGAGTAACGTTTTCTGCTTGACTAAATTAGGGCATTGCTGTGGTCGATGCAGTGTGGGTAGTGGTTCCGCTGGGAAATTTGATGAGGATCAATTAGGGAAATCGCACTGCTCGAAGGAGTGTCCCCACAGTTGAAGCAGACGGCAGGGAAGACAGAGTTTTCGAAGTTATGAATCAGCTCGGGATGGTGCTCGAACAGAGCCCGCAGAATCGTGCTGTAGTACCGGTAGAACGTCGGCGCCGCCTGTCAAGTGTGAAAGGGCAGTATGGGTAGTATGCAGCATACTGGACTGAAAGCCAGCGATGCGGCGAATGTTTTTGTAGTTCAGAAGCTTACAGATGAGACGACGGAAGAAGCGTGTATTGCAGAGATTGCCCGGCCACCTAGTAAAGGGGGCGTCAGGGCTTGAAATCCGCCTGCGCAAAAAAAGGGGAGAGGCGTATCGTCTGCCCGCCACCGAATGAGACGCCACTGGCCAAAAGAAAGCAACGGACTCGACGATGGATGGTTCCTGCACGCCAGATGCCGTATTCGTACGCCAAGCGACGGGCGCACCACATGGTCTTCACGCCCTGCTTCATGACAGCGGCCCAGTCGGGATGGCGGTCCCGAGGAGAATCGCGATGATACACCCCTTGTCGTCGACGATGAACTTTGGATTGCGGTGGGCCTAATCAGCAGCATTTCGATGGAGGGGTGGAATATATACATGCCGTCCCACTCGATATATAAGCTCAGCTTCTCATCGTACAGCTCGGATGCCTTTAAGGGTGAGGAAGGTCGCCTTCTCGCAGTGGCGTCCAATCCACAAGCCGCCTCCGGGGTGAATGGTAGTTTCCGGTACGTGTCTGGCGTGTCATGCAGAGTGGGTCCGGGTGACAGTAGCCTGGGCTCGAGGGTGGTGGGCCTGTAATACCTGGTGAATGGCGCGAGCACCAGACCTTCACCAGTGAGAGTGGCACGGCATGATGCCGGCCAACCAACGACCTGGATGAAGCCTGTGGCTATATAAGCAAGGGTTCGAGATGAGAGAATCCTACTGAACAGGCTGTACGAGAATCGCCGGGTAGCGCCACCATAGGACACTGCAGTTAGATCCAGCGTATAGTCTACCAGCGATCCGCGCACAGCTGTGTCACGGGGAGCAGGCGGTTTACCCTCGGGTGCGTGAAGGAGCAACAATGGAAACGAGTGACTAGGGTGTGAGGGAGAAAGAGTTCAGAGCCAGAAAGTGGATTGTGGTGGGAGAAAACAAAGAGACCGTCGCTAACGCTCTTTGTTGGCACAGAATCACCACGAGGTGATCGGGACTGGGGTGCAAACAAACAAACAAGCTTAGTTCTGATGGTTCGGTTGCGAGGGAGGATTGGTTGAGGTCAACACGGACTTCACTTTTATGACAGAGACAACGGACAACGAGCAACGGATTTAAATTGAAAATAAATTGATTTAGGGAGACATTCAATATTGTACCGTATGTTCGTCGAAGGGAAAATGGAAAAAGAGTGCACGACGGTGTATAAGACCCGCGACGAGGCTCGGACGCGAGGGAGGAAAGATATGGCATTACATCGAGAAAGGACAGTAACGGATGCACCTAGACGAAGGCAACCAAATGGACGCGTGCCAACCACGGAACGCGGACGAGGAGAGCGCGACAAAGCGCAATTCAAGAAGCGCCTAGCTGAATGCCAGAAGAGCAAAGCGAGAATAGAAGGCCAACGAGGGAGACGAGTCTAAATTAAAGAGGAATAAGACGAAGTCAAAAGCGGGCAGCCACAAAAGAAAGCGGAGAAGGCACGGCACCTAGTCGTCGGGGTTTGGGGGAGACGATGGTAGTTCTAGAGAGCGACGAGCATAAGTTTAGGAGCGAATTGGAAACAACAAGGGCCACGAGTTTGTCGGACGGAGCCGAAAAGAAGCAATGTGAAAGGGAACAGTAGGAACGCAATTGTCGACTCGGTTTCCGAGATCTCCCGAGAAAAGGAGCATGCAAATCGCAATTGCTTCGATACGACCTCTTAAGGTTCAAAAAATATTATTCTGATGACACCAGGAAGTGAGGAATGTATGAAATGGGAGGGAAGCCTAAATCTGAGAAGCATTCGAGTCGAAATGAAACCTCAAATTAAAGTTCGCGATTCGTGCGGTCAAAAGCATCAGCACTGCTTTCCAAATTGGGGGCCTTGTCAGCGAGTTCTGTGCGATCGGGAATTGCCGCCCACCTCTTGGATGAACATCAACTTTTTTGATCGCCGTCGCCAAGGCTCAGGATTCCCAGCTACACCCAAATATTACAGCTAAGTGAGAAACGATAGACAGTTTTCGATTTTAGCGCAACTTCGGCTAAGTTCGGCCAAAGTTCGGCAAGCCAAATTCAGATACGGTCAACCATTCGAATATGGAATCCTGTTGCCTCAGCTATTCCCGGGGCTCCCATTCGCCTTCATGAATAACAACCAGTTGCTTCTGAGCGCGGGGTATATGGCGCCGATTGCCTGGCATAGTGGTAGAGAAGATGGAATAGCATCACGGTAGAGGCTTTGCAACAAAGAAAGGCTCCACAACCCATAAATATAGAACAGCCGAACTTTGGCCGAACGTAGCGCTAGCCGAAGTTGTGCTAAAATCGAAAACTGTCTATCGTTTCTCACTTAGCTGTAACGGGCCAAACTTCTTCATCCGACTGACCCGTACTCCCCAGCAGATGCATTCATCTTCAAGCCCAGTACTACGGCAGTAGGCTGGCGCATTCCGATGGCCTGTGCTTTCTTGGCAACGTTCATTTCCGCCGATGCCGTTGCATTCAGGATGACTGTATTTATGGCATGCGCGGACGCGCCGACTGTCACCCAATATAGTCTAACTGGCTGCAATACGGTATCGCCATTGGTGGACGTACAGGCCCATCGCACTATCAGCCAAAATGCTTACAGCAGCCAATCTGCACGGAACGTGCCGCATCTGGGAGAGAATAGCCATGAGCGACCAATCGTTCATACCGCATGGAATGCGAGGAACATCGCCGACGAGTAAGTGACTAAACAGCAGAGCAAAGTCAGACGGAATAGCGACGCACCGCATGGGTTTTAGTGTCAAGCTGCGCTTTAGTCTACCAAACTATTAATGTTACAGGGCGCTACCTCAGGCTATCAACGTAGTTTTTCCTGTTTCCTGATGATGGCAAGCTGTGTCGCCGGAGGAGATTTATCAACATCGAGCCGCCATTCATTAATTCGTGAGTGAGCTTCGTTCCTATTGAAGGCCTGATACCTGCCTCGTGAACGTAAGTTCCATCCACACCCTAACAAATCCGTCCTGGTGCGGGACCGCATGTGGCCGAAATAATCGGTACGCATCGAGGGGGACGCGAATCCCACCTCGTTCTTCCCTGTCCGAATTCAAAGTCAAAGTTTCTAATCATATGGATACACCACGACATAATACATACATACATCCGCCTCCCAATAGAATATAATACAACACAATAGTGAAATGCAAGGGAACTAGCCTGGGCAGTGGCCCGTGTGGTTATGAATGCAAGGATTCCCGTCTATCTTCGGCCAGAAGTGCCCCTCCGAGGTGAACCGCTCCTATCGGCCACAGAAGCTGGGTGCACGAAGGGAAGGTGGGATGAATCGGATGCGGGAAGTGGGGGTCGCGCGCGGAGTATCACCGCTCCGAGTCTTTATCGCGGGGAGGAGCCCGTGACGAGGACGACACTCGTCGCCGAGGTGTGGAGCCGTGCAAAGGGGAGGAAGAGCACAAGAATGCCGGTGCTGAAGGAGCGTAGATGGCGGGCGGCGTGAGTCTCCATCGGGGTGTCCTGCAGTGCCGGCGCACAGGTCGACGCGCTGAGGGCAGCTGGCGCAACGGTGCAGCGAGTGTCGATCACGGGGCAGACGAGCCCGAGCAGCGCGCGCCGATGGCAGAGGAGGACGGTGCACACAGTCGCCGAGGAGGATGGCAGCACTGCCGCGACTCCCTATCGTGAGAGAACGAGCCCGCCCGTGGTGAGGTACGCCGGCGGCGATGAGCTAAACGAGGTGGAGCGGGTCGTGTGCTGCGAGCAGGGCGCTAGGATGAAGGAACGAGGACGACAGCTGCGAGTCCGTATTGCGGGGCGGACGAGCCTGTGGTGACGGCACAAGCAGGTGGGTGCGCCGGCGGCACGGGACTGAACAAGGAAAGTGCCTATCGCCGGCGGATGAGCCAGCGGAGACTAGGGAGGAGGAAGATGTCCCAGCGCACTGGTGGAACAAAGACGCCCGTGATAGAGCCGCGGGAAAGGGAGAACGAACCATTCCTGCGCCGCGAGAGAAGGAAGGAGCGAAGTAGTGGGCTGACGGAATGCAGGGTTTGGCTGAAACGAGGTTGGCAGGCGGCAGGCGGTAGGCGTCGGAGTGGCGCGGCGAGTGCTCGCGGACGACGGGTGCAGAAGGGTGCGGACAAAACGAGGATAGCGGTAGACTCAGTGGCAAGTGCCACCCCGAGTCCCTACCGCGAGGGGGACAGGCCCGCCCGAGAGCCCACCCCAGGACGAGGGAGCACGAGGGTGTGAGGTGCGCAGCGGTGTATCGCAGAGATTGAGCGCGAGCCGCCAGCGAGTAGCCCACCAGTGCGATGACGGAACGAAGATGGCACGTTGATGGCAGGTGTCGGAATGACAGCTGTCACGAATGCACACCAAAAAGAGCGCGTGTGCCAACCACGCAAGGAGGATGTGTTCGCAGTAGCAGGCGCCCGCCAAACCATGCGCGCATCCATCGCCAAGGCGGAGGGGAAACGCCGGAGGAAAGGCATGGCCTGCAAGTTAGGGCTAACAAGATAAGCCTTCGCTTCGCTCCGGCAGATGAGGAATTAAGTGGGATCGAAAATCACATTAGAACTTAAAATAAAACAATTAACTTGTTTGGGCGATGCATTCAGAGCCTTTGCTTGTGAGTCGTCGAGATAAAGGTTTGAAACCAATAGCATAGCAAAGAGAGATTACAACATGTTGTGGTGAGGATATAGGCTGGTGTATCGTCGAATGGGGTATAATACGAGGCGTCAGGCTATACTAAATGAAGGCGTGGAGTCGTTCGATAAGAGGATGGAGTGCTGCGCCTTCGGAAGAAAGGTGGCAACAGTGTAAACCCTGGTTTTTTGAGTCGAAGTATTTCGTCGCGCAGTCGCATATAATAGACCACGAGTCAGACAGTTCTAGCTCAGGATATATTACTCACACGAATCGGTAAGACCCTTGAACCACACAGGCGCGCTAGTGGAGCTTGAACCTGGATCCAATGGGATACTGTTCGGCAGGAGATTTTCACCATTGAATGCATTGAATGAGCATCTGTCTTGCAGGCGCCACAGTGGACACAGGAAATGGGTTCAAGCGTCTTCTGTGTTGAAGGATGCAGAGCTGAGAGCAGCAACAGATTTCAACGGCGAGTCTTCGGAAAGCGGCAAGATCAGCACAAACGGCATCCAGGAGCCAGCAACCAGACACAGTATAAGTGTAATTTGCAGTCGCTTGAGGCCAACTTCAAGTTCACGATACGTTTTGAATGAGGCTTGAAATCACTCCAGGGATCGGTATCAAGGTCGCAAATAAGCGTGGGTGAGGGGAGGAAACGCGAAGCGGACTAGTACCCTGGCCTTTTATGGGAAAGATGTGCGTGGCCGCAGCGTGAAGCGCCAAAGGCTGTTGCCATGCCTCTTCTCCTCAAGTACCCAATCAGGGTTTAGTTCCGCAGTTCCCAGCCCAAGGATCGTTTCATCGGTGGGAGAGATCGCAAAGATTGGGTTAATGCGGAGGCTCAGGTAATCTACTAGTTGGACGGACCGAAGGCTCCATTGCTGCTGAAAATTCCGATTTTGGGTTTGATTTTACAGCTTTGAAGATCTGGAATTGTGGGCTGTGGGAATGGTTGTGCAGATTGAGCAAGCTGCGGTCATGTGCCATGCCATTCGATACCGGTGAAGAGTCAGACAGAGCTGAGAGCAAGGATATACTTAGTCTAAAAGGAGATGAACCAAAGATATGCAACGAAAGCCGTTGATTTCGATCAAGAAACGGTAGATTGTCCGTAACGGTTCGCAGTCGGTGCGCGGTTTGGAAGGAAGAGAACTCTAGCACGTGGTTGATCATGGGTTCAGTTGGTCTGAGGCGGCGTGGAAAAGAAAAAAAATCCAAAGGAGTTAACCCTGGAAGAAGGGCAGAGAAAGCGAGAAGGAGCATGGATATAAGGGGATTTGAACACTAATAAGGCATTTTCTGCGGACTGGCCATTCGCGGGACTTGCCTTTGCACCTCGAACCTCCCAATCCGTCCAGTTATCGACAGCTTGCAGTCCGCAGAGTCGGAAAATGTGGCCTGAATGGGAATATGTGCGCAGCATCGACGGTTGCGCAGGCCGTAGTGACCGTTGAAAGATCCCATGCCAGTGAAAATCAGGAGACGCGCTGGAAGAGTTTGAGCGAAAGAGCAGAGGAGTAGCTAATGGAGGTAACCTGATGGGGTAAGAGCACAGCCGAGGAGGCATTTCGTTAAAGAACGGTTAATTACCGCCGCTGTCAAATCGGTCGTGTTATCGGCACGTTTCGGCTAACTATTTAAAGAACTCAAAACGAGGTGATCGCATGGTGATAGACTCGGGTGCAGTGGATACGTATAGCTCTGTCACCTCGACGCACACTGCCTGCTTCTACTCACATCCGATGCTACCACTCGAGAGCGAATCCGCCGGAACCCCACCGGCGACTACTGGACCTAAGACCACTCAGGTCATGGAGAAGGCCAAAACACCCCTAGAAGTTGCCGTCGACACCCTCAAGCTGCTGAGCGGGATAACGGAGAACGTCCCGGACCTTAGCATCATCAGAGGCTGCGTTGAGAGATTGATAGAAATCCACAAGGTCGTTCTCCGTTGTGTGCGACATGTGTATTGACGTGTTCATAGGCCGTGAGCGACAACGAGACACGCGCGTTCGCCTCGGAGGTTCTTAACAATATCTTGAATGTTTCACATGTCCTTGCGAAGGGATTGTGCGACTTGCATGATCAGGACCCCACTGCGCCGAGCAGTTTGAAACACGATTTGGACAAATACCAGACGTGAGCCTTCGATCTCGACCTTCGCCCGATGGGGCCGCTGATTCGAGACAGATTTTTGAACGAAACATGCCACATATTGGAGAAGTGGACATCCAAAAGCCGGGTTCAGCCCTTCGCACATGCAGACTTCCTGGGCATTGCAGACGGCATAGATCGAAGGCTCAACGCGTTCCGACATGCATTCAATGTGAGGCTGATGTTACTTGGTGTGGATTTTCATTCGATGCTGATGGCGATCAAGGCTTCACGCCCAAGAGATCCTTCGAGCAGCCAGGATGCCTTGAATAAGAACGTGGATGCCAACCCACGCCGTGCAGAGCTTAGCGGACATCACACCACAATCCACGGTGCGAATTATATGTGAATCATATCGGTTTTCAATCCTGACTGAGCCCTCTGTAGGAGGCACAGGAGGGTCGGGTGGACACGGGGGTGTCGTCGGCGGTGCTGGTGGCAAGGGCGAGGGCCCTCATGTCACCGTGTTCCGCCCCCAAATCTCGAACATGACGGTCCACGGCGGTAAATTGTTCCAATAATGCCGAAAGCTGCCTCTGATATCCGCCAGATGTTACTAATTCTCCCAGCGATACGCGCAAAAAGCTGGAGAAGTGGCTTTCCCCGGCGAAAGTCGCCATCAGCCAACACGACGCGGCACAAAAGTGCCACCCCGAAACCGGATTATGGCTATTTGAGCGTATGGAATTCATGGAATGGATTTATGCGCGGAACTCCTTACTCTGGCTTGAGGGAATATGTCAGCTTGTTTTTCATCGTTGCGCCCATTGTTTGCTTATCCATGCCTTCCAGCGGGGTCCGGGAAGACGGTGCTGAGGTATTTCCGCCTCCTTTGTACATGAAAGCAGGCTCAGCATCCTGCGACGTAGTTCAACCATAATCGCCACGCTTAGGGCCAGAGCGGAGCCACTGGCCTACTTCTACTTCGATACAAACAGTTCAGAACAACGCACGGTCACACAGCTCTTACGCTCGCTGGTCTGGCAGATCTCGGCTCGGGGCCCTTCTCCGGATACGATACTAAACAAGCTCTGGCGCTTCTACTCGGATGGCCAAGATCTCCCTACTGATACTGCGTTAATCTTGGACGCTTTAATCCCAATTCTCAAGGGATTTACGGAGCCGGTATATATCGTGCTGGATGCACTCGACGAGTGCTCCGAACGGGATCGCCTGCTCACCACGATCACCAAAATTTTGGACGCGGATCTGCCCAACGTCCATCTCCTCTTGACCAGTCGACCAGAGGTTCCTCTGAGCGGCACTAAACTTGCCAAACGTGGAGTTCTATTATCTCTCCAACATTTTACGCGTCAGGACATAGAGTCGTATCTCACCAAGCAATTATCTGACTTCGAGTTTGGCTGGGATGTGGAAAGGGAAGGGGAGATAAAGGAAAGCCTCCTCAACCGTGGAAGTGGGATGTGAGTCAAACTGGTGCCTGTCACACGCAGACCACTCATCACGTTTATCAGGTTTCGACTCGTCTCTCTACAGCTCGATGAGCTCCGCGACTGCGATGGGAGTGACTACCAGATCAACGAGGCCCTTGCGGCCATGCCGGATTCGCTGGACAAAATCTACGATCGCATTATCAAAAACATCAAAAAGCCCGCCATGGTCCCGGCCGTCTTGCGGGCAATGAATTGGCTGATCTTCTCTCAAGATTCTCTGACGGTCGAAAAGATCATTGACGCATTGGCGTTCGATTTCGATCAGGAGCCCCTTCGTTTCAGTAAAGCCAGACGAATGCAGCGCAGCGCCTTTTGCAGGCCTGCGCTGGGTTTGTCACCGTGTCGCAGAATTGGAGATATGAAGAAACGGTCAAGCTTGCGCACGCCTCCGTCAAGGAATACTTCCTCTCCCAGAAGGCCCCAAGGGAGGCCGTCGGTGATCGCCGGCCTGTTTCTGAGCAAACAGCACATCATTTGCTTGCTCGGACATGTATTTCGTATCTCTGCAGTATTGATGACGTCCTGAAGAAGGATACATACCGCCAGCGATATCCTCTCGCCGATTATGCTGCGCGTTACTGGAGCTTTCACCTCGAATGCTGTGATGAAATTCGTCTCGCCCAGTACAGGGGCTCACTTGTAAGGCGCAAGCCTCACTCTCGATCTGTTCTCGCTGTTAACATTACATTACAGGTCAGATCCTCGAAAGAGCAAAGCTCAGTTGTCCCAAAGACTGGCAATCTCAACAGAAAAACTCTGTGCCTCGTCGACATAGTCTTGGAACTATTCCAGGCCGACAGTACACCATACCTTAATTTATCTCGCTTGGATGGTCACGAGTCATGGCAGGGATGGGAACAGGCACCCATTCTTCCGCCATTGTACAGATCCATTTTGGCCGGCATTGGTCCATTGGTATGGGGGTTGCTTGAGCACGGTGCCGAGGTGAACGCGCAGGGTGGACATCACGGCAATGCGCTGCAAGCGGCGTCCTCGGGAGGGTTATGGTGGGGAGGATACATCGAGATTGTGCGCGCGCTGCTCGAGCATGGTGCCGATGTGAACGCGCAGGGCGGACATCACGGCAATGCGCTGCAAGCGGCGTCTTCGAGCGCGAACACCGAGATTGTGCACCTGCTGCTCGAGCACGGTGCCGATGTGAACGTGCAGGGCGGATATCACGGCAATGCGCTGCAAGCGGCATGCTCGTGTGGGAACATCGAGATTGCACACCTGCTGCTCGAGCACGGTGCCGAGGTGAGCGTGCAGGGCGGATGTGATGGCAATGCACTGCAAGCGGCGTCCAAGAAGGGGCACATCAAGATGGTGCGCCTGTTGCTTGAGCACGGTGCTGAAGTGAATACTCAAGGTGCGAGTATTTTAGTCCAATAGATGTACAACTGACATGGGGCGTGTAGGCGGGGGAGTATGGGACAGCAGTCCAAGCAGCATCGGATGGAGGACATATAGAAATCGTGACTCTCCTTCCTAACAAGGGAGCGGACCCGAATGCTCAAGGTGCGCGTATTTTGGTCCAATGGATGTACAACTGACATGGTGCCTGCAGGCGGGGAGTACGGGACAGCACTCCAAGCAGCATCGTATGGAGGACATCTAGAAATTGTGGCTCTGCTTCTTGACAAGGGAGCAGACCCAAATGCTCAAGGTGCGAGGATTTTAGTCCAATGGATGTACAACTCACATGGTGCCTGAAGGTGGGAAGTACAGGACGGCACTCCAAGCAGCATTGGACAGAGGACATCTGGAAATTATGACACTGCTTCTTGATAAGGGAGCGGACCCAGATGCTCAAGGTGCGAGTATTTTAGTCAAATGGATATAGAAACTGATGACCAACACGGTACCTGCAGCTGGCAAGTATGGGACAGCCCTCCAAGCAGCATCCCTTGCACAAGATTTGAGCAACACATGGTCATTTTCTGGAAAAAGACTATCAATCCAGGAGTATCTGAGAATTGTGACTCTCCTTCTTGACAAGGGAGCGGACCCAAATGCTCAAGGTGCGAGTATTTTAGTCCAATGGATGTACAATTGACATGGTGCCTGCAGGCGGGGAGTATGGGACAGCACTCCAAGCAGCGTCGTATGAAGGACATCTAGAAATTGTGGCTCTGCTTCTTGACAAGGGAGCAGACCCAAATGCTCAAGGTGCGAGTATTTTAGTCCAATGGATGTACAACTGACATGGGGCATGAAGGTGGGAAGTACAGGACGGCACTCCAAGCAGCATTGGACAGAGGACATCTGGAAATTATGACACTGCTTCTTGATAAGGGAGCGGACCCAGATGTGCAAGGTGCGAGTCTTTTAGTCCAATGGATGTAGAAACTGACGACCAACGTGGTACCTGTAGGTGGCAAGTATGGGACAGCCCTCCAAGCAGTGTCCCTTGCACAGGATTTGAGCAATACAAGGTCGTTGTCTGGAATAAGACGGTCAATCCAGGAATATCTGAAAGTTGTAACTCTCCTTCTTGACAAGGGAGCGGACCCGAATGCTCAAGGTGCGAGTATTTTAATCCAATGGATGTACAACTGACATGGTACCTGCAGGCGGGGAGCACGGGACAGCACTCCAAGCAGCGTCATATGGAGGACATCTAGAAATTGTGACTCTGCTTCTTGACAAGGGAGCAGACCCAAATGCTCAAGGTGCGAGTATTTTGGTCCAATGGATGTACAACTGACATGGTTTCTACAGACGGACATTACGGGACAGCACTCCAAGCAGCGTCGTATGGAGGACATCTAAAAATTGTGACTCTCCTTCTTGACAAGGGAGTGGACCCGAATGCTCACGGTGCGAGTACTTTAGTCCAATGGATGTACAACTGACATGGTGCCTGCAGATGGGGAGTACGGGAGAGCACTCCAAGCAGTGTCATCCAGAGGGTGTCTAGACATTGTGAGTCTCCTCCTTGACAAGGGAGCGGACCCGAATGCTCAAGGTGCGTGTATCTTAGTCCAATGGATGTACAACTGACATGGTTTCTACAGACAGACGGTATGGGACAGCACTCCAAGCAGCATCGCATGGAGGACACTTGGTAATTGTGACTCTGCTTCTTGACAAGGGAGCAGACCCAAATGCTCAAGGTGCGAGTATCTTAGTCTCATGGATGTTGAACTGACATGGTTCCTCCAGGTGGACATTATGGGACAGCCCTCCAAGCAGCGTCTCTTGCACAAGATTTGAGCAACACGTGGTCGTTTTCTGGAAACAGACAGTCAATCCAGGAATATCTGAGAATCGTGACTCTCCTTCTTGACAAGGGAGTGGACCCGAATGCTCAAGGTGCGAGTATTTTAGTCCAATGGATGTACAACTCAAATGGTTTCTACAGGTGGACATTACGGGACAGCACTCCAAGCAGCATCAGATGGAGGACACCTGGAAATTGTGACTCTCCTTCTTGACAAGGGAGCAGACCCAAATGCTCAAGGTGCGAGTATTTTAGTCCAATGGATGTGCAACTGACATGGTGCATGCAGGTGGAGAGTATGGGACAGCACTCCAAGCAGCATCATACAGAGGACATCTGGAAATTGTGACTCTCCTTCTTGGCAAGGGAGCGGACCCGAATGCTCAAGGTGCGAGTATTTTAGTCCAATGGATGTAGAAACTGACGACTAATGTGGTACCTGCAGGTGGCAAGTACGGGACAGCCCTCCAAGCAGTGTCCCTTGCACAGGATTTGAGCAATACAAGGTCGTTGTCTGGAATAAGACGGTCAATCCAGGAATATCTGAAAGTTGTAACTCTCCTTCTTGACAAGGGAGCGGACCCGAATGCTCAAGGTGCGAGTATTTTAATCCAATGGATGTACAACTGACATGGTGCCTGCAGGCGGGGAGCACGGGACAGCACTCCAAGCAGCGTCATATGGAGGACGTCTAGAAATTGTGACTCTGCTTCTTGACAAGGGAGCAGACCCAAATGCTCAAGGTGCGAGGATTTTAGTCCAATGGATGTACAACTGACATGGTGCCTGAAGGTTGGAAGTACAGGACGGCACTCCAAGCAGCATTGGACAGAGGACATCTGGAAATTATGACACTGCTTCTTGATAAGGGAGCGGACCCAGATGCTCAAGGTGCGAGTATTTTAGTCAAATGGATATAGAAACTGATGACCAACACGGTACCTGCAGCTGGCAAGTATGGGACAGCCCTCCAAGCAGCATCCCTTGCACAAGATTTGAGTAACACATGGTCATTTTCTGGAAAAAGACTATCAATCCAGGAGTATCTGAGAATTGTGACTCTCCTTCTTGACAAGGGAGCGGACCCAAATGCTCAAGGTGCGAGTATTTTAGTCCAATGGATGTACAACTGACATGGTGCCTGCAGGCGGGGAGTATGGGACAGCACTCCAAGCAGCGTCGTATGAAGGACATCTAGAAATTGTGGCTCTGCTTCTTGACAAGGGAGCAGACCCAAATGCTCAAGGTGCGAGTCTATTAGTCCAATGGATGTACAACTGACATGGGGCCTGAAGGTGGGAAGTACAGGACGGCACTCCAAGCAGCATTGGAGAGAGGACATCTGGAAATTATGACACTGCTTCTTGATAAGGGAGCGGACCCGGATGCCCAAGGTGCGAGTATTTTAGTCAAATGGACGTAGAAACTGATGACCAACATGGTACCTGCAGCTGGCAAGTATGGGACAGCCCTCCAAGCAGCATCCCTTGCACAAGATTTGAGTAACACATGGTCGTTTTCTGGAAACAGACGGTCAATCCAGGAATATCTGAGAATTGTGACTCTCCTTCTTGACAAGGGAGCGGACCCAAATGCTCAAGGTGTGAGATTTTTAATCCAATGGATGTACAACTGACATGGTTTCTACAGGCGGACATTATGGGACAGCACTCCAAGCAGCATCATATGGAGGACACCTGGAAATTGTGGCTCTCCTTCTAGACAAGGGAGCAGACCCAAATGCTCAAGGTGCGAGTATTTTAGTCCAATGGATGTACAACTCACATGGGGCCTGAAGGTGGGGAGTACAGGACGGCACTCCAAGCAGCATTGGACAGAGGACATCTGGAAATTATGACACTGCTTCTTGATAAGGGAGCGGACCCAGATGCTCAAGGTGCGAGTCTTTTAGTCCAATGGATGTAGAAACTGACGACAAAATGGTACCTACAGGTGGCAAGTATGGGACAGCCCTCCAAGCAGTATCCCTTGCACAAGATTTGAGCAACACATGGTCGTTTTCTGGAAACAGACGGTCAATCCAGGAATATCTGAGAATTGTGACTCTCCTTCTTGACAAGGGAGCAGACCCAAATGCTCAAGGTGCGAGTATTTTAGTCTAATGGATGTACAACCGACATGGTGCCTGCAGGCAGGGAGTACGGGACAGCACTCCAAGCAGCGTCGTATGGAGGACATCTAGAAATTGTGACTCTGCTTCTTGACAACGGAGCGAACCCAAATGCTCGAGGTGCGAGTATTTTAGTTCAATGGATGTACAACTGACATGGTGCCTGCAGGCGGGGAGTATGGGACAGCACTCCAAGCAGTGTCGTATAGAGGACATCTAGAAATTGTGACTCTGCTTCTTGACAAGGGAGCAGACCCGGATGCTCAAGGTGCGAGTATTCTAATCCAATAGATATAGAAACTGACGACTGACCTGGTAACTGCAGGTGGGAAGTACTGGACAGCCCTCCAAGCAGCATCCCTTGCACAAGATTTGCGCAACACATGGTTGTTTTCTGGAAACAGACAGTCAATCCAGGAGTATCTGGGAATTGTGACCCTCCTTCTTGACAAGGGCATGGACCCAAATGCTCAAGGTGCGAGTATTTTAATCCAATGGATGTACAACTGACATAGTTTTGCAGGTGGGGAGTATGGGACAGCACTCCAAGCAGCGTCATATGGAGGACATCTAGAAATTGTGACTCTCCTTCTTGACAAGGGAGCAGACCCAAATGCTCAAGGTGTGCGTATTTTCATCCAATGGATGTATAACTGACATGGTTTCTACAGACGGACAGTACGGGCCAGCACTCCAAGCAGCATCATATGGAGGACACTTGGAAGTTGCGACTCTGCTTCTTGACAAGGGAGTGGACCCGAATGCTCAAGGTGCGAGTATTTTAGTCCAATGGATGTACAACTGATATGGTGCCTGCAGGCGGGGAGTACGGGACAGCACTCCAAGCAGCGTCGTATGGAGGACATCTAGAAATTGTGACTCTGCTTCTTGACAACGGAGCAGACCCGGATGCTCAAGGTGCGAGTATTTTAGTCCAATATTTGTAGAAACTGACGACTGCCCTGGTATCTGCAGGTGGCAAGTATGGGACAGCCCTCCAAGCAGCATCCCTTGCACAAGATTTGAGCAACACATGGTTGTTTTCTGGAAACAGACAGTCAATCCAGGAAAATCTGAGAATTGTGACTCTCCTTCTTGACAAGGGAGCTGACCTAAATGCTCAAGGTGCGAGTATTTTAATCCAATGGATGTACAACTGACATGGTTTCTACAGGCGGACATTACGGGACAGCACTCCAAGCAGCGTCATATGGAGGACATCTAGAAATTGTGACTCTCCTTCTTGACAAGGGAGCAGACCCAAATGCTCAAGGTGCGAGTATCTTAGTCTCATGGATGTTGAACTGACATGGTTCCTCCAGGCGGAGAGTACGGGACAGTAATCCAAGCAGCATCATACAGGGGACATCTGGAAATTGTGACACTGCTTCTTGACAAGGGAGCGGACCCAGATGTGCAAGGTGCGAGTCTTGCAATCCCAGCAATTTATAAATTCACCACAAACATGGTAACTACAGGTGGCGAAGATGGGACAGCCCTCCAAGTAACATCACCCCTTGCATAAAATCCAAGCGACCAATGGAAACAGAGGGTCAATTTGGAAATATCGGAGAATTGCGACACTGCTTTTTGACAAAGGAGTGGATCCGAATGCTGAGGTGTCAGTATTCCAGTCCAATGGATGTACAATTATGGCACATATAGTGTATAGAAACTAATTGGTGACAACTCATTGCTGGAATATGGCACATATACTGTATAAAAATTATTTACTGACAACTGTGGGCAGCCCGCAGGGTTTTTGAATACAACTTACAATTGGAGCATTACGAGTACTTTACATAGTAAATACTCGTTCTTTTGATCAATCGACACCGGATTTTTGGCGACCTGAAAGTAAGTCAGTGCGTCTATCCGTGGAACGAAAATAGTGGCAGTGCCCATTAGATTTTTGAAGTCTTTTTAAGGGCCCGATCTAATGAATTTAGCGCTTATATAATGTATGAAGATGCCGCAGGTTCGAATCTGTTGTGGCGATTCTTTTTCTTTCTTTTCAAAAGGTGTAGATATATTAGATGGCCGTGACTTTGGGGCAGGCTCAGTGCGCAGACTGTTTATATGTATTTCTGGCAGTACAATTGACAGTTTTTCTGGCTTTTGAATGTGTCTATATGTTCTCCAGCCTAGATGATAATTCAAGCCAAAGCAACCAATGTCACATGTTCTATATACGTGTTCACATCGACCAAGCTCAACCAAACAAAATATCGAACTTCTTAAACAGTAGGTTGAAACTCAGGCTCTAGCAGCACCTCCAATGCCTGGGGTCAATTGGTAAGAGTGTTAGATCATTAATATGGCTATCATATTGCCCTATAACACCTGGTAGTACATCCAGAAATGGCTGGGTTCTGGGAGGTGCAAGAAAAGCAAAAAGACATTTTTTTGTGCAGCCTCAAAGATATTTATTTTGTGCAGAACAGCTGAGATATTTAATTTGAAGTGATTAATGTACTACATCTTCAGGTGGAATGAGCCACAAGGCAATCTGTGATCTTTCTACGGTCTGTCCACCATTGCATGCCAACAGACTGAGTATATAAAGGAACTGAGGATCGTCCCAGTGGTCATGCCAGGGATTCACCTAGCTGTCTTGGGCATCTAGCTTGCAATCCAGCTGAACTGCTGGGATGCGGGAGCGACTTTGATGGTGATTTCCCTTTTGGGAACCGCTACCCCATGTAGCCCAAAAAGGAAACTTCTTTGATTCCAACCATTCAGCCTATTTTTTTTTTTGACATTCAACCTCAACTCACAAATAAGTAGGTGTAATATCTGCATAGAGTCGATGTGGATCCCATAATTTGTAATGTTTTAACCACCCATTCACAGTCCAGGTCCTGTTTTTCCACTACTGTGTTTTGCTGAACTGTGAGGTGGGATGTCCCATCAGTCATTGATCCAGCATGTTCCCTAGGGTTTTAATACCCTCTAAGTCAATTGGAGAGGGGTGTTTTGCCATAGGATCCACCGTTTTTCTTCCAGGGGCACTGCTCCCCATCTTTGCTGCAGTATTTGGAACAGTGCACAGGAACAAGTGCATACTTGACCCTGGTGATTTTTTATAAGGTACATACAGTGTATTAGAGTGACATCTCCGCCCCAAGAAGGCTTCCCAGGTCTGCTCTGCAAACACACAACAATATACACTGTTTTGGATGTTCTCGGCCTTTCGCTCACTCTCAGATGGTGTACTGCTGAACCGGGCCACTGGCCACATGGGATTATCCTATATATTCGATGAATAGCTATTCCAAAGTGTCTGGATGCATGGTGCACTCCACAGTTCCGGCCCACTGGGAGGTACACACCTATTTGGAAATAGCGCAACATTGGGATGGTGCTCATTGCTGATTTTTGGTGACCGAATGTTTCTGAGGTCCCCAGAGTCGAAAATCAATGTCTCCTAATTTCTGAGGCCACCATCTGCAAACATATCCTCATTTTACTGTCCCTCCTGCACAAAGAAGTGCTGTGACACCCATGTGCACATCTGGCTAGGTGTTGGATTTGGATGGAAAAAAGAGTTGTTTTCCCTGCTAGACACGGATGAACATGTCATCTGAAGACCTCCTGCTCCGGAACACACCTCCCATGTCATTTTTTCCGGAGTGATTCATTTTGATATTTTTCAGATATTTTTCGTATGTGTCAGTGAAGTCAATTTCTGTATTTCTGTGGTGCTGACAAACATCTTATCCTTTTCATCCCATGTAGGATGCCCAGAAGACCATTACATCTCACAAAGCCACTCTGCTCTATTCTCAAAAACTGAAAGACACATTCAAAAAGACAGGTATTGTGCCAAGTGCCCACAATGTTTGCAGTGTATTCAGCACAACACATACCACAACTTCCATATATATTCAGGTGCAAATTGTCCCGAAGCACACTCCATTTTTATGCTTGGCTTCTTGGCTGCCATAGTTTCCTTTGCAGGTCCTATCTGTTTGCTCATTTGTTCCAGCTCCTGCCATTGATGGTGGCAATCTCCAGGGGGTGATAGTAATATTACGGTGTTCTATGATTGCAGCCCAGCTCTCAGACATGGAATTGATCTGATATTTGTGTATTGTGGAGTTGTTGAGGTGCACACTCCATCCCCAGACTATATCCTTGATATTCCGTAAGCCACATATTTCTTTCACCTTTAGGACCTCCCCCAGCCCAGAAATTAGTGTGGTACCTCTCTCATTCTTTCTCCAGCACCCATTGATGGTTCAGCATAACAAGTTAATTCTTCCTCTGCTGAGTTTGCGGTATATCTCCGCATTTAGTGTTACCACTGTTTTGACTGGGTTTTTCAGTGACCCAAAAGAATGCAGTCTCTGCGATGTGTTTTGAACTTTCTATATACTTTTGGTTATGAGTGACATCTGCACATTGTCTGCCAGTAATCAGTTGTCAACTTTCCACAAGTACTCTGTTCAGGATACATCGTGCTGTGGTCCATCTGCATACCTCATAGCTAGTATTGTTGTTATTGTGCAGCAGGAGCAGTACCCTCGGTAATTATCTCCATTCTGAGTTGCAGGTAATATTGTGGGTGGATTGCGACTTGAATGAATAGTGACATGACATGTATTATTGTAGCTTCCAAATATGGCAATGTGTATTCATTCATACCATTCTTACACTTTGAAAAACCAACTGCATATGCCGGAGCAAAGCAAAGGCACATCTTGTACACATAGTATGTGAGTAAAGAAAGCTATCAAAAAAAAGTGAGTAAAGTACGAGTCCCGCCGTGTGAAGCATCGGCCTCACACCAAGTATATATTTATGTAACCTCGCCAATGCTGGGCTTAAAGAATTGATGAGATCACACGCCAAACCTGACTTTCTATAGAGGGAAAGGGCGAATAGGTTCGGCATTCAAACGTGTTCAGACAATTGAAAATATGAGCGAACCTCGAACCGAACTTCGCGTTCAGGTTCAGAGATTCCCTGAACCTGAACCTGAACCTGGTGTTCGGTTCGGTCCAGTTGTGGAAGTGCCTTCCGGCTCGCACGTCGCTCGTGCTATTTTGCATGTTGCTCACGAGTTCCTCTTCTGGCGATAACAGCCACCCATTTTTCTACTCACTATCTATTTCTATCATTATTCCCTATCGCACAGGTACCCATCCGTACCGTCCCGAGACGCATTCAAAGCCGTATACACGATTACCTCGACTTTCCAGCCACGCTCAAGAAGTCACCTGACCGCGTTGGCTTCGATGCGCTACGTTCATACGCACCGTTCCGATGGATTAGAGGGTTTGGGTGGATAATGTGGACTCTCTCATCTTTCTAGTACGTTATAAAACTCGTCTCTTATTTTTCCTTTCCCTCCCTTCCATTCCTCGCCAGCTTCTGTGAAGCGTGGCTCTGCTGTCTCTACCCTCTCGGCACGCGCTGGAGATCGACGCGTCCGAGGCCTGGTCATCCTCTGGACAGATGTTGAGGTGGCAACATCATCTCTCTATCCGTCTTTGCGCGTGTCCCGGTCGGTGTTACATTGGAGTTGCGTTAGCAGTCGGTATGGTTATTCCGAGCTCTCTATGCTCATGGACACTTAGTTACATTTTATATTGTGATCGAACGTTGCGCAGGGCTCTGGTGACGCGAGAGCACGCGTGACGACCACCCCCGATCCACTATTTAAGATCGAAATGTACATGAAACAGGGACTTCTTTTCTGGTTTCGACTATCATCTCCCTCAAGCGTCCTTCGAGTTAGGACGACTTGAGCTGAGTCTCTACGAGTTTTCGAGCGCCTTGAGTACAGGCACAAGTCCACAAGCTGAGTCTAAGTTCTATATCATTTCATTCCCTGTCTATTACAGCTTTGCAGCGAAGTCAAGCACGACCTTCCCTCGACCTCAGTCCACCACAGGACTATCTGTTACTTCGACACAGTTCAGGTTCGAACCGGAAATCCGAACCGGACTTGAGCATCACTATACATATGCCCACCGCGACATGGCACCGTCCACAGCGCCACGTGCACTTACGGTCCCCACTTGTCAGAACTTTCCTCCAGCCCTTTCCCAATCTCCTCTACGTGCCACCGCACGACCTCCGAGACCTCTGCTGCCCGCAACGCCGCTACTGCCTCCCTCTCTGCCTTTCCCTCTCCCTCAGCTTTCCCATGTATCCATTGTTGCAGGGCTGTAGAGCCTGGCCGTAGGCTCTCGAAATGGGTCAGTGGACTGTGTAGTGGTAGAATGAATAACTCGGAATAATTATTGGATCGAGTCCCGGGCCGTAGAGTGCGAAAAGGGCGAAAGAATAGAGTAAAAGGTGTGAAAATGTTGTGTGAAGAAGGTGGCGTTGTGAGGCGAGTTTCGAGGTGGTTGGGTGGCTGAAAAGCCCACTGGCGACGTTCCAGAGAGGAGGGGGCGAGGAGCTCGGTGCTACCTCTAGGCGCTTGGCCTTGCACTGGTCGCGTTGGTGGTGGTTCGTGGTAGAAACGTGGTCTGTTGGCATTATTTACGTTACAAACAGATGCTGTAAAGTAAAATAGGGGCGAATATAAAATGACAATGCAAACTAAATAAACGGGCCTTTCCATAACCCGGCCATCCGACCCTGCAACAGTGCGGGGGATTTTGATGTTGTCCCCGACATCAGTTTAAGAGAAGGAAGGAAGCGGATGGCCGGAAGTACGAACGAAGGGAGTTGTAGATACTAAACGTGCAAGATAAGTAAGTGATGGACAAGGATGAGTAGCTTAAACAAAGGGTACGAAGGTTTTGAAGTGATCGTATACAGTGGTGCTCTAATGTTCTGCACGCAGCAGTTTGGGCTTGTTTGTGCACCGAATTGCTCCAAATAAAATCCCACCATGGATCTTGAGCAAATTGAAGATTTATGGAATGGTTTGACATATACCATACCTTGACTGTTGGCTCACAATGAATTATTGTTGCATTTTCTCAAAAACCAAGTCTCCGAGTTCAAATGATGTCACAAAATGGTGACAGTAGCATGAAAGTACTTGTAAAATAGACCCAATTCACCTTTTGGTTGACCCGAATTGATAGGGATTTGGGCACACAATGCCTTGTGCAAGGCAGCCATTTTGCTCAAAAAGTACTAAAAAACAGCCAAAAATGCCCAAAATGGCCATCTTGTAGGGGGCATTGCAAGCTCAAAACCTTATGGATTCAGGTGAACCAAGGGGTGAAGAGGCTCTATTTTTCAATCCCTTTAAGGCTAGCATGACCATTTTGCGATATCACTCAGATCCACAGACCCGGGTTTTCAGAAAACAAGAATTTAATTTATTGTAGGACAACAAGGCACACCGGGGAAAGCAAAATATTAACCTAAGTTAAAAGGGTAAGCAATATTAGGTGTTTCAGCAGACAAAAAAAAGAAGAATATACTTGAAGTCTTGATGTAATATGAAACCAATATGGAAAGAGCAACTGTCAAATGACCTATTCAGAATAACTTAGACTCTTAGTGTTGGCAAGGTACAAAAGGACTGCTGAGAGGTGAACTCTCAGAAGCCCAGTTAAAAGAAAGAAACAGTCTGTATTCAAAATTATGAAAGACATGCCAACACAGCTTGTTTCGATGATGCTTTCAGATATCCTGAAACAAAGAGTTTCAAAATCTTGCTTTGTTCTTGCTTTGTTCTTCTAAAAGTCTTTGTTTCAACACAGGTGAAAGCAACACCGAAACAAATTGTTTCGGCACGTCTTTCAGCAGTTTGAAATACACAAGGTATTTTTCTCCCAGATTGTGCTCCTAAGATTCCACCTCTCGAGAGTCCTTTCATACTTCGCTGACACTAAGAGTATAGATTACTCCCAATAGGGAATTTGACACTTGCTCTTTCGGGGTTGGTTTCAAAATACATCAAGACAACAAGTATATTCTTTTTTTCTTCTTCTACTGAAATAAGCAGTATCGCTTACCCTATTAACTTAGGTTAATGGTTTGCTTTGCCCGGTGTGAGGTAGGTATGGTATGTAGTAAATGGTCTTGAAAATCTTCTATTGCCTCAATATACATGCCAGGACTTGATTTGAAGTGATTCCGTACTGAGATGAGCCCAAAAATTCACGTGCAGAACATTTGAGCACCACTGTATGGGTTCGACACGGTTCCGAAGCGCTGGAATATCGTCGTCCATGTTCAAACGGTTGATCGAGTCGATGATCGCAGCGAGTGCACGACGGCACGATGGGGACAAGATGAGGCAGTCGAAATAAGGAGGATGAACGCGTTATCAGGACGTGGGGCAGATTTCGCAGGCATGTCGCGACGTGGAAGTGGTTCGCGAATGGGAGTGAGAATACGAAACGGCGGCGAAGGACATTCCACACACGAAAAGTGCGGGGGATTCGATTCGAAGCTGCGGTCTGGACTGGAGATACGACGTGGATGATCGACGAGTGCGGGCGGCGCATGCGGGGGATTTAAATTCGACGTGGGGACGGTGTTGGGAGCACATAGAGGCACGGGTATAGGCGAGGCGTGCGGAGCGCGATGAACCTGCGGGGGATTCGATTGAGACGCCCTGGGCGCTTTCGAAATGCTGCGAGGTGCGACACGAAAGGTACAAGGAGGAAACCGTCGAGGCGACAACAGATGCGCTGCAACGCCGCCAGGGTGCCGTGTCATCGGAAGGGGCGAACCGTCGTCCGAAACGAGACGGAAATCAGCATTGAATTTGACCAGACACTTGGAAAGGAGCTCGTAAGTCCGTGGGCAGAAACGAGGGTTGAGCCGGTGCTTCCCCGTCCCACCACAAACGAAGCAGCGCCGCGAGCGCTTTTTGCGAGGGGGTGGCGCATCGGAAGACGAGACATGGCGGTGGAATGCAGAGTTGAGTGTAGATGATGAATTAAGCGAGAAGTTCGCCTGCTCGGGGCGCGATGCAACGTGGGAATGTGCAACGTGCGTGGATGCGTGTGGACGCGCAACGAGGGGTGTAGACGAAATATGAGGTGTGGAATGCGAAATGGGAAGTGGAAGCGGCGGCGCTAACGGCGTGCGCGATCGTATGGAGCGCGGTGCGATGCGCAGATGTGGCTCGGATGCAGTGTCGTGGAAACGCGAAGAAGAGGCTGTGGGACGCGAAAGAAGGGGCGTAGATGACGAAGTAGACGAGCCGTTCACCTGCCTCGGGCGCGATGCGATGTGGGGACGCGAAACGTCCGTGGGAGCGATGGGACGCGCGACGAGTGGTGTAGTGACGATAGGATGCGAGACGAGCGACGTAGGGACCGTCATGGCGAAGGATCGAGGGGAATGATGATAAAAATGACGACGGACCACTCGGGATACCCTAGAAAAACCCTAAAAGAGCCCTTCTCCCCTGCGGTGGTCACCACTGAAGAAGGGGAAAATGCCCGGCCGGTACACCACAGACCCGAAGTGAGTTCAGTTCGAAATCAATGATGAATGTCAGACGAGGTCAATACTTGAGATCAAACCAACATGGTTTTGAGTTCGAAAGTGACATTAAATCGCGAATCAATTTGAGCTCGTTTCGAGGCCGGATGTCACTCTGAGCTCAGTAAACGGACCCGCACTGACATCCTGGTCGGAATCTCATAGTCGTCTATCTCAGACCACCTGCATTTCTTATCCACTGCAGATTGACTGGAGAATCACACAATTTGCATACATAAAAATATTCATTTATTCGTTTGAATCCGTTAGATATTTAGTCCTCCTCCCCTGCTCCTGGTTGTCCTTCGCCTTCAGTATCTTGGACATCGACATTCTGGCGTAGTACATTGTCACCCGCGGCCTCGTCAACATCAGTAACACTTCGCTTGCGCTTCCTGTTCTTGCCTTTCTGCTTCGGGAGGCGCTTTACTTGAGGTGCGACCGCGAATAGCTCCCGGAGCCACTGGGGGCAAGTAAAATTCGGGTCGGTGAAGGACTTTACTGTATGGCCGGTAGTCGAAGGATCACCAAACTCCCTCACATCGTCCTCGTAAATAACTTGCATGAGGCTATAGGCCCCGTAAGACTTGAGAAGTTTGGAGCAGAAATATATGTACTCACTCAACGAAGTCTTGGGATCCGCCTTCTCGGAATGTTTCCATTTCTTGGTCGACTTTTCCCCAGAACGAATTTGCATTATGTTTTAGTCCGATATGCCGACGCTGAGAACATGTTACATGATGAATGAAGGAGAAAAACGAAACTCACCAGCAATGCTAGCCGCATATAAAGTCCGAGTGTGGCAGGGACGTGATGCGCATGAGCAAGTGAGAGTAGCTCGGCAGCCAATTCAGCCACGTTGAGGCGAGCGTTCTCAATAATCTGGGTGGCATATAATGTGAGGGAATGTTATTTAAGGAAGCAGTTGACGATTACCTTCTTCTTGATTGCGTAACGTGCTTGCGAAATCTCTTCACCAAGCCACGTACCCAGCTCATCAGCATGAATGCTGTCGGCATTCGGAAGATCGGGGGTGTTGACAGCACGCATTGCGAGCTGAAGATTCGAGGTTATTAAGGAGACTGCAGTCAGAGGAACGAAATCTCACGAGAAGTACGTCCACCAATGTCCCCGAATAAAGCTGGAGGTTGGGAAGCAGAAAGAGCGAGTAGATGCTGCGACGAGAAGCCTTCTATAATAGAAAAAGCTCAGCGGCCGCCTGGAAGAAGGAAGGGCATGCACTTCAAGTGCACTTGATGGAGTCCACGACTCTGTCGTGTTTTGGGTCAATTTGCTGAGCTGGTCTCGGACTTGAAGCGTCCAGAGAGCCTGTAGCGTGTCGCGTTCGTCCTTGCTGGGGGCCTGCAAGACAGTTGAGAAAAAATCAACGAGTGGCATGAAGACGCACAGCAAGATAAGTCCGAAAGTCACTCTCGGTGGCAGGCTCAAGCTTCACGCGCTTCAGTTCACGTTCACCGAAATTCTTGAGCTGTGCCATTGATATGCCACGGATGTTAAAATTAGGTGCATTATTAGCGGCCGGCGAGACAGAGAAGGGGCCTGAAACGGGATCGAGGTTAAAGACCGGCGGTGTAGGAAGGCTTGGTGTTGCCGGAAACACTGGGCTGGAAGGAGTGCTGGAGGATGGGGGTGCGTTCTGGAGTTCTGTTCTTCTGCGCTTAGCGCGTTCCATGAGTTCTTTGGTTGTGGGTGCCATGAGAGGTGACGGTAAGACGAAAGGGACGGTGGCATGCACGTGATCGTGATTGCGAGGCAACGCCGCAACGCGTTTAAATTTACCGGTGGCACGCCGGCGTATTCTCACCACAAATGCCTCGAGCAGCTTGGGAACCTCCTGCAGGTCAGGCCCGACGTTTGAGTCATGTCTCTGTGTCCAGATATTGAATATCCTCACAGAAATAACTGCTTACCTCCAATATTCGCAAGACAGAAGACAAGTCCGTTGCACCGTCTGCTATGGAAAATCTTCAGGTGGGCTTGGTCGACATGGGATTGAAATAAAGTCACTGAAAACTCACCTCGCATGTAATTCACACGAAACTTGCTGGAGAAACCATTTGGAACGTGAAAAATTACGCGTCGCCGATCTTGAAGAGTTCGCCAAAGTGTCCAACACCATCGCTGTGACTTCGTATCCCAATTTCGAAGTTCCCACTCCTTCCTATCCGCCACCAATTTTCGCAGGCCCAGAACTGGGAGATGGCTTCCCCGCTTATCAGCATGCCCTCAGCAGTGCGGAATTGATACAGGAGCTGGGAGGAGCAGATGAGCATGTGCCACCGACTGTCGAAGAAAAACAGGCAAATCTTCGCCAGCAGTATGAGCAAATGCTCTTAGACGCATATCAGGCCGACCATTTGGAAAGCGAAGACGGTGTTGATGACCAATTTATGGGCGATGAAATGCCCGCAAACTCAAATTCCGCGGAGGAGGAGGAGGACGAACAATGTTTCGATCCCTCTGCGCTATCTTTGTCTGTGTATCATCCCTATCCAAGCAAAGCTGTAAGTATACTTCTGCTGGTTTAAACCAACTCGTTACTCACCTTGATTTACAGGCCATGCTCCTCGACATCATGGACAATTTTCCTCGTTGCCGTTTCACGACTGCCCAGATGTCCTTGATAATCCAATTTGCGAAAAATCTTGGGGTCCCAAACGTCCCGTCCATAAAATCCCTGCGTAATATCCAACAGTCTCTTCAATCCAATTGCGGAGGCATGCCCACGCGAATAGAATCCATGCAAGGGAATGTTTTCTATATGAACAACATCCGAGACACTATAGCCCGTGACCTGGCCAATCCACTTGTTGCCCCTCATATGCGTTTCTATCCGGAGGAGACGGATGGGCCCATTTCAGAGGTGTTCCAGGCTGAGAGATGGACGGAATACACACCAGAACAGCTCACACCCATGTTCACCAAAGGCCGGCGACGGTTTTGGATTAATGAGGTCTCCCGCCTCGAAGATGGAACCTTTGTTGTCCCGCTCCTCTTGGTTGTCCGAAATGGCAGCTTGGAGGCCGACGTTTTCGAGGTGACGCAGAGGCCGGACGGCCTATGGGAGCTTCATACAGAGGACTTGAAGTCTAAAAAAGCTGCCGAATTCTACTGCGACTATGATGAAATTGTGGCCGAGTTCGGAAACCTGAGATGGGTGGACAATTCACCTGTTCCAGAAATGCCCAATCGCATGCGCACACTCGTCGACGACGACGAGGATTTGTTTGTCGTCATGGTTTCCCCCTGGGCAGACGACGTCTCTGGCAATAAATCGAAACAATACAACAAACACATGAACATGTATACCGGGAATGGCTGCCTACCTGGGCGTCTCCTTCAGCAAGAATTCCATGTCCACTATGTCGCATCCTCCCCCCATGCGTCGTCTGCAGAACAATTCGCTGCATTCCGTGATCACGTCAAAAGCACGGAAACCAAACCTATGAAGGCGTATAATGCTGCGACAAAGCGCAAATGCCGATTTATTCTTCGCGTCCCGGGTTTACCAGCAGATAACCCACAACAGTCTGAAGAAGCGTCGCACATGGGGAGTAACGCCAACTTCCCCTGCCGAAAATGTCATTGGGGAGGTACAACGAAAGAGAAGGAGACGGAAAAGACATACCACGAATGCCACCTTGCAGGGGCTTTACGAAGTGCGGAGGAGATCCGTGCGAGCCTTCAGAAGCAATTGGAGTTGGCAATGCGTGGGGATCGGAAGGGGATCGGGACGTTGCAGCGAGCCACTGGAACCAAAGACAAAATCACGCAGTATTGGATTGAGCTCCTGGTCCGAAAACATCAGGAACTCAAAGCAGAAGGACCAAGACAAACCGTAACAGAGGTTGCATCGGAGGTGCTGAAATGGTTTTCGGAGCAGCCGGGTGATAAAATGAATCCCCTGCTCGATATTGCCGGGCTCGATCCATCCCAGGATACTCCTCTCGAGTTGCTGCACACAATCCTGCTCGGTGTCATCAAGTACATTTGGCACCACATGAACACCGAGCAGTGGTCGGACGCTGACCGCCACCTCCTTGCAATCCGTCTGCAATCCACAGATCTCAGTGGATTAACTGTGCCGCCCATCCGAGCTGCGTACATGATTCAGTACAAGAACAATCTCATCGGGAAGCACTTCAAAACCTTGATGCAGATCCTATTGTTCCACATTCACGAAATCTCCTCGCCCGAGCAGTTCACACTCGTTAAGGCAGCCAGCGAGCTTGGAGCAAGACTTTGGGTCCCTGAAATCGATGACATGGATGAATATCTCGCACAGATCGAAATAGCCGTGGCGAACCTTCTCGATGCATTCGACGCCGTTGATCCTTCGCGAATTCTGACCAAGATCAAGCTACATTTGCTAGCGCACATCATGGACGACGTTCGACGTTTTGGACCGTTGATTCGATCCTCCACCGAGATCTACGAGGCATTTAATGGAGTGTTTCGACTATGCTCAGTGTATAGCAATCACCTTGCTCCCAGTCGCGACATTTCCCGCAAATTTGCGTCCATGGCACGTGTCAAGCACTTCTTGTCTGGCGGATACTGGTGGGACTCGGGTGTTAAGCAGTGGGTACAGGCAGGAGACGCTGTGCTGGCCGTTCTCCCGAATGATCGCATCGTCCAGCGTCATCTTGGCTGGGTCTCACCGGTGGTAGTTGTTCCCGGGACAGTGATGCCGAAACCGTTGAAGAAGAACCCCGCTGTGCAATGGCAGCAGTCAGTAGCATCCGGTCACTGGACGGTGGCAAATGGAACCCAGCCGCAACCACAAAGCTTATGGAGATTTGGCCGCAGCCTTTCCGCGCAGAGTGGCGATAACATCACCGTCCAAAATTGGGTCGTTGCAAAGGATCTGCAAGGACGCACAACTTTTGGGCGGGTACACGAACTGTTGACCGCCGAGAAAGCGACATTCGTGACAGTCGAACAGTTCATCTGCAGCAAACAACTGCATCGTGACTTCTCTTGGCCAGTTTGCGTCGTCCAAATGGATCGGAGATCATCGACGGTGCCCAATCCTTCCTCATCCTTCCTTCCACACACATCCAATTCGTCATTTCTGTCCAACATGACTGTCGGATGGGACACTGTCAGCCCGTGGTGGCCGGCAAAGAACAACAGGAGCGTGAAGAGACAAACCGGGACAAGACCTTGATAAAGCACACAGACGACGACCATTTCGTCATTAACATGGGTGCCCTTCACAATTTCACCAAACTCTGTCGGGTGCTGCCCCGTGAACTAACTCAGCTCAGACTGTTGTTCCCGGAACGCAATGAATTCCACAAGAAAGCCGCGCAACAGGCAAGGGAAGGCAGAGATGCACGTCACAAGAAGATGGCGGCCAAGCGTCGCCAAAATGCTGATGCTAAGAAACGGGAGGCAGAGGAAGCAGATCGAGCTGCACGAGCGGCCGAGCAGGCAGCAACGGAAGGACAAGACTTGAGGATGATGTAGATGACAGTGATGCCGGCAATGGCGACATAGAAGACGTTGATGGACCCGAGTCAGAGGATGAGCCGAATGCAGTGGACGAACACGAGCCAGCGCGGAAGAGGAAACGGAGATAGAGAGATAAATTGGTCTGATATTATATATGAAATTTGAATGTGTATTGTCACTTGTGCGGCAGACGTCGCCGAATGAGAAAAGGAAGAGGTAGGAACAGAAATGATGTGACGCAGGTGTCAAGCGGATGTGACTGCACGCGTCAGAAACTGTTCAAGTTGCTCAGTTTTGACGTGTCAAGTCATACTACATGTGTGTTCCACAAGCATGTGATATATTGCGAGGAATGTCTATATGAGCTCAGCTGAAGTACTCAGAGTGAGGTCTGTACAGTTCTCAATGTGATTGGAATCTGAGGCCGAAATGAGATCCGGGACTTGATATCGTACAGCCGTCTAAATGAGAACAGATTGAACTCAGCCTGCGATATCACCCCAACCTGCCATCTTGAGACCGCACCTGAGTCAAGCCGGGTCGGTGGTGTAGGTTCTTGTTCAGGGTCGGTGATCCTGGTAGCGCTAGAGCGAACGATTGGGATTGAATACAGGAAAGGGTCCCGGGCCGTAGAGTGCGAAAACGGAGAGATAACAGAGTACGATTTTGGGAAAAATGCCGTGTGAAGACAGCGGCGTCGTAAGGTGCGAATTCGGGGGTACTGGTGGCTAAACTGCCCACTGGCGACTTTCCGAGAGGAGGGGTCGAGGTCCCTCAGTGGTACCTCTGGGCGAGAGCCCTACACTGATCGCTCACGTCGTGGTTTGTGGTCAAAACGTGGTGATCTGGCATTATTTACAGTACAAACAAATAATGTAATGTAAAATAGGGGCATACTATTGTAAAGTTGAAACCAACGTGCAGATGGATTTTCACACGTCGGCCAAACGACCCCTCCACACCGTTCCAAGAAGGCCGCCTGCGCGATGGCCAGTGGTGTCCCTGCCCTTGCGACATATAGGTGTAGCCTTCGAGAGCTGAATGTACTGTCCATAGCAATGCCATCCACCGTTTCCAGTTTGTAGGAATTGAGGATGCGTGTCTTGACGCGATGTGGCTCGGACCACCGGACGGTAAGCTTTCGATCGTTACTCATCGTGTGCGTCAGGTCGCTTTGATGCACCTGCACGAGCTGGCCCTGGGTGAACGTGACGATGCCAGCGCGCGACGCCAGCACCTTGCGATCGAAGGCAGCCTTGCTGCCCATCGCGTACACAATGCGGTTTGAGTACCCATCGAGGCGCTGCCGCACTGCTCGACCGTACACCATGTGTATCGCCGCCTCGTCGACTACTGTATCATTTCGACCAAATGTTCAGGTGACGGGTGACAGGGGGTCGTGAACTGAACAAATTTCATACATGTGACGGTGACAGTCGGCCAGTGAACACCTTATTTTTTCGCACCGCCAGAGAGCGTAAAATTGATTTTTGAGCTATTCTAAAGTAACAAAAAAAATTCGAAAAGTATGCGCGAAAAAAAGATCTAATGTTCCTCCCAAGCGGGGCCTTGATAGCGCCGCGCCGCGACTCTCTTGCGCTGTCCCCGCCCAAGAGCCACAGGTGCGTCATTGTCATCAGACTCATCTTCAGCGTCCGACGCCTCCGCATTTCCCGATCGGGAAATTCCCCCATCATCGCCGACAACGAAAGTGTCTGCGATAGAAGAACCGCCAGAAAGGAGATGGTCGGAGACAACGGCAAGGGGAACATCGCAGTCGTCGTACACATAGGACTTCCCATACGGCTCTTCTTCCACATTAGGTCCCACTAGGATGATATCGGCCGCAGGATTGGCCTGATTGAGAGCTGCGTGGAGCGTTGGATTGGTCGTACGAAGCTCTCGGAGACCGGCAAGGGCCTGAGGGGAAGTGAGTGATGCATGAGAGAGATTCCAGTTGCCGACATGGCACAGCTCGAACGCCTATGTATCCCAAAATGGTTAGATAGAAAAACATAAATCGGACTGAAAGACAGACCCGCGTAATGATAGTAGGGTCGCTGAGGTCGTTGATGGCCTGCACGATCCAGCCAACAGACCTATCGCAGAGGGTTCCAACAGTGGTATCAAGTTTGATATCGTGCACAGACTTGTTGGCCTTGATTTGGCCGAGAGCCTCTTGTACGACGTCACGATGAGCCGAGCACTTGATGCTGAGCTTAAGCAAATGCTGAACACCGACATCCAATGGTTGCCAGATACCGGTACAGCCGCCGGGGATGTAAAGAACGATGATGTTCGGGTGGTTTGTCTGCATCCATGCGCGGAATTCTTTCGACCTGTGCACTGACCAACAATCGATCAGCCATATAGAGACCTGCGATGATGGAAGCCCAAGCTCCTTCTTCATGTCCTCGAAATACGGCGCGATGATGTCATCAACGAGCAGGTGCATGGTGTCGTGGTTGGACCAGTACGTCGCAGTCCCCGATTGGAGCATGACATAACCGAGCGCGATGGCTTCGTCGTACCCAGGGGACTCTTTAGATGGGCAAGATGCCGCCGTCTTCCTTGAAAGACAGCCTGCATCGGAAGGAGCTTCCCGCCGGCAGAAATGGAAGGTACAAGCGTAAACGCACGCTTCTCTTCTTGCCCAACCACGGCGACTTGTTTAGAACCGCGCTGAGTCCAGGTCGAGCCCGTACCCTGCTGATTAACGATCTGGGTTTGGTCGGTATTGACGATAAGCGGGGCGGGGACGGCATAATCACGAATGGTGTGAGCCAGGCGGAAGAATTCTGAACGCCTCCTCTAGAATTTTCTCGTGGTTGGCGGGGAGCTTCTGAGCGGCTTTCGTGGAACGTCGCTCGCTCCACCCGAGTGTATTGCGAAGATAGCTCCGGGTAAATGATTCCGAGCAGCGGAAATTACTGCCATCGGACATCGTCTTCTCGAAGAGCTCGGGAGCGTCGTGCTGAATGGGGCCGACCATGATCCCGCGTATCGAGAGCAGGGTTAGGACAACCCCTGCCCCGCGAAGCGACGTTAGATGGTCGTTGATTTTCTTCCGAGTCGCAGGATACGGGTGCTACACGCAGGTCAGGATCTCGCTGGAGCATAGTGAGGAGTAGGCTTACCAAAACTCCACATCGAGTGGTGTGGCCGCCGGGTGCGTTCCCCTTCCCCCCGCTCGACGTTCTGGACTACGCTATCCTTCCACTTCGACGTCCCTCGAGCCCGCGACTCGCCATCAATCCACCGCCCAATCACCAGCTCCGTCAGGCGGTAAAAGTCCTTAAGGTTCGTCCGCTGCAGCTCCCTCAAGATGGCGCGGGGCTTCCACGGCCTTGGTACGCGACTGGCAGCGGCTTGGACCTGAGAGAAAAGTATGGGGTGGAACCAATTTGTGTATTTGGCGTCGTGTTTCTTGTTCTCGAGCTTCTGCTTTCGCCCCGTGGGCTTGTTGTTCTTGCGGCTGTCCTCTTTGAATTGACGATGAGGGCGCGAGTGCTCTGGGAGCTCAGGGTCTGGGCTAGAGATCTCGTCGTGGTCCGCAAGCTCTGCGCGCTTCTAAAATGGCGTCAAAGTGAGTTTGAGGACTTGAGTGAATGTGTTGCTCGACTCACTCGCTTCTTTCCAGGGATCCAGCCATCTGCTATCTTGGCCTCGCGGACGTGATCGCGGTGCCGCCGCATGCGTTCGTTGCCCCCTCTCCCGGTCTCGGACCTTCTGCTTCCGCTTCTCCTCCACCTCCCTCAATCGCGCCTCCTCCGCCCGTTCAGAATACTCCCTTGCATCCTTCTCCAAGAGTACGGCCTTCTCCTCTGCCGTCTCCACCTTCCAGTACCCTCGTAATCTTCCCTTTCCCTGCTGCTGCTCGTTTCGAGGGTTGTTTGGGCGGAGTGACAGGCCACGCGCGGAAGGGAGCCTAGTGATGTTGCGGGCCCGGCCTCAAGCCCTAGGCCCGCCAGGCCGAGCCCTGGGCCTAGCAGGCCGGGCCGGGCCCGACACAGGGCCTCAGCGGGCTCAGGGCTTGGGCTTGACCAAGTTGAAGCCCAGGCCGGCCCGCCAAGCCCGGGCTTCGTGGTCGTAATTTAGCGGATCAATGACTGACCATACTTGGTTTCAAGGATTTGCAGTTTGAGCTTGCTCCATGGCCATCCAAGATATCTATTTACGGTCGTAATTAGCCAATCAATAACGACCATACTCGGTTTCAAGGTGGTCTTCATTTACATTGGCTGCCGTAACAAAATTAACACTTGACTCAGTTTGTGGACACATTTGTCTTTGAAATAGCCCGTGAGGAGAAGGACCGTGAAAAACGTGACAAATTGACAGCCCTCCAACTCAGGGAGGCTGAATGGGACCGAATTGATCTATTCCTGAATGTACTCCAGGTATCTAGTAGTTCTTCTTCTGCATCTCTCATCCAACTGACACGATTTCCAGAGCGTTTCAGGATGCTCAGCACGCCTTTTCTGCAGATTTAAGGTCCACACTGCACCTTGCAATCCCCGCGCTCGAGAAGCTGCATGCAGAGTGGACAGTAAAATCAACGAAGCCCAAATATTCCGTATTCCACGATGCCATAGACGAGGCGCTGCAGAAGGTCGACGAATATTATCAGAAGTCGTCGAACTCCAACTCTTACAGGGGGAGGGGAGAGAGAAAAGAGAGGTTCTCGAGCTTCTTTCGACGTTTTCACTTGGCCCATTCTCTCATGTACTCATTTGAATGAAATTCCACTGTTCAGAATAATTTTTTGCGCGCCTGCAGCGCGCAATTCTAGGCGACACCTCTCGAATCATGTGATGAAACGAATAATACCCCGGAAATTGCCTTTTCAGCAAGCAGCGGGGTGTCATATATCCTGCCCGCATGTTTCCTTTCTACTATATGTAGGCTCTGCAGCGCTGCCTGCCCTTCAGGTCGTTTCCCACCTTTGCATGTCCGACTGAGGTGAGCCTACCTACATTGTTTTACCACACATTCACGTCACTGACAGTACATTTAGTTCTTACAACCTTGTTCTTATATTAGGTACTGTCTTCCACTATAATACAGTCGTTTCCACCTTTGCGTTTCCGAGTGAGTTCTTACAACCTTCTTCTTACAACTCTCCTCCATCCCGCTCTTGAAGCGCGAGTAACCAACGAGTAACCCATTACTGTGCAATTTCGTTCAATTCGGCACGGGTTGTGACCCGTGACCCAAAAATACCGATTTCGGCACTTCGGCAACCAACAAATTTTGGCGTGACACCTCCAAAATTCGGCATTCAAGACGAAATTTTTCGAAAATTCTGCCTTTTTTGCACCTCCAAGGGAGATTTGGCCCTGGTGTCACGCATTTTACATTCGGCACTGGGCGCCGTGACCCGTGACCGAGACTAAAGTTCATCGCGGCACAGGGGGTGCGTGACGCGTGACCGCCCGAATTGAACGAAATTGCACAGTACATCCGTCAATGTTACAACGGACAGCATACACCCGCTTGAACTCGGATCCTACGACGCTAATACATATCCCCTAATTTAGCAGCCAGTTAATACGGTGCCCCACTCCCACTGAGCTGAGCCGATAGCAGTTGAACACGGTCTCGTGACTGACACGGTCATGTGATGGTGTGTTTGGGAGCGTTTCATGACAGATGTTGCGCGACTTCAAGGGACGAGGGTTGCACAAGGGCAGACGAGATTGGTTCTTCCGACTGCCTGTCAATCGAATGCAGGGAGTGAAATTCATCTCAGCCCAAGAAGCACAAGCCGGGCAACACGAGGGCCAGATTTAAGTATTCGAGGTGACAAGGATTCATGTCATTCGGAGACCTCCGGTAAAGGGTGCAGAAGTGCGAGTGCAGGGAGTTCAAGCTGAAAGCAGCCGTGTATCTTTGAGCAGAGAGAGGAAGATAGGGGGAAGAGCAGAAAGACGATCAGCCATCCCGTGTTGCTATGGTGCAGGTCACCTAGTCACCGCTACTAAAATTTAGTGGCCAAATCGGCCAGAGAAAAAAATTTGAATTAAGTGGACCTCTGGAGGGATTTTAGGTGTACTTTTGAATGTATTATGGACTTTAATTTGGTTCAATGAGCCCAACGAGCTCGCGTTCAAAGTCTCACTGTCGCGCGCCCGAGAGGGCCGGTGGATGAGTAGTGTCATTTTGCACCTATTTACGGCGCTGACAGAGCTTTTTTCAACATAATATGTGCATGTGGCCAAATTGGCGGGCAACTTTTTTTTTGCTCACTCAGTTTCGCAGTAAATAAAAATCCCTCTTACAGATCTTCTTGGACGTTGAAACGGGGAACATTTGTAAGAGGGATAAGAAATCGGATCAAATTTGAAGCCGCAAAATTTCAAACATTAGCATGCGGTGACTAGGTGACCTGCACCATAGCAAAGCGGGCACAAAGACTCCCAGGCTGTCAGATGGTTCTTTTCTTCTTGATAGCACGTAAGAGGTCCAGGCCCAACTACTTCTTTGATGGGCCGCACAAACAAGACCCCACAAGGGCGCGACATACCCAAAGCGGTATGTCGCCAAAGAAGCGATCAGGCCGCCTCGCGGTGCGCTCTGACCAATGCCATCAACACGTACCATCGCTTGCAGGCTCAAGTCGGGATTGGATTTGTCAATGGTCAATGCCGCCCACGTTTGTTTGAGCACGAGGCCAGCAAGTCGGGCATCATGCATGGCAAATTTAAAGTTTCCCCTAACCCAAGGGCCTTGGCGGGCGCAAGTGGCTGGTCCCCGCCCCACGTTGTATTGCGAAGGTCGGGCACGACATTTTCATCTTAAAATTTGCCCCGACTCAAGCCAACCAAGTCCGCGGCGAGACATTCAGGGTCTGCGTCGTTTTACATTCAGACCTAAATTACCCTCCCCAGTCAATTGATCTCTCTCTCAATAATGTTAAATGTTACCGTTGTTCGCTTTCCACCCTCATCCGAAAGTTCCCCTCGAAAAACTCATGCTTTCGGATGAACAACGAACCAGCATTGAATGTCTTTACAATTCCGAGCAGGAATTATCCCTGAAATATTATCCCGATAATCTTGCTTCGCAGAACGAGGCCCGACAAATCTTGGCCTCCAATCAACTGGAAACTACCTCGCGACAACAGCTAGAGAGCCACTGGAATATTCAGTGGTCTACCTCTTGGGCTAGCAGCGAAAAAACTTACAAACGGACTCTGTTTCAGTGGTGTGTATTCGCGCTTTTAACTTGACCGTTCTTCGCGAAGAAACTCCTAAACCAAACAAGTTCTTCCGGATATAACAGTGATGCACGGCAAGCTATCAAGCTCAAGTACGCGACCACAGAAAGAACACAATCAGCAACACCGTGGATTCGACAAAATCCCTTTGATTTCACGGGCTGTCTTGCACACATTGAACTTACAGAATTTGAGGAAGACGGAAACGTGACAGCGGTTGTCGGGCACCTGGAACACAATGCGGCGTGTCAGACCGCAAGTATGAAGCGCCTCCCTGCCGTTCCCTTGCACCCACATGTGTATGAGATAGCTTTGGACCAGCGGCAGGGTGGGGCGAGGACTAAACAGACCCGATACTACAGTGTATCGAGCGATACTTTCTAATAAATTTTTGATGGATGCTCCCACTTTTGCTGTCTGAGTGCGTCGTGAGGTATCGCGTGGTATCTTGATTCATCTTAAATCATAACACCGCGGTCTATTCTTCAAAGACCCTCCTTGTCAAGGAAAAAATCATCGGACTCCTGGGAAAACTGGCTTATGATATTTTCGAAGTCTTCTACAGTGAGCCAATGCTGGTAATCAACCCAGCACTATATACCCCCCAAAATTAACCTGTTGACTGAAGCACTGGGCCAGCCTTTCAACAGTGATCTTCTTTCCCTCTTATACCTTTTTTCTTCGTAGTAGTAGTCTCGCATGCGTGCCCAGAGGGACTGTCGAGTCGACAGTACTCAAATGAATTCTGGCCGTTGGGGGACCATTCAAATGAACAAAATGTCTAAATTGGGATTGTGCCATCAATTGAATGCAAAGTTTGATGGCTTGGGTCGGATCAAACCCGGATATAGAGGCTATTTCAACGCAAAATTGAACTTTTTAAATGCATAGCTTGCCCGTGCCTCAACAGAAAGTTACGATGCCTGGTGCATTGGATAGCCACAGAAATTCTGAGTCGAAATGCCTATAGGATCATGGCAATTGGTGCAACTGTTGCCAAGCGATCAGGTAAACACCGAATACTTGGGGCATGGATTGGGAACATGGTACCATATACCACACCCTGGCCTGCAGTGCTCCAAAAAATCCAGAATGACGGCTGTCCCCGTTCACGGGACGGTGGGCAGCCCTACTTCCCGACAGAGGTGTTGGTGCGTCGCATTCGAAACCTGCGAGCTATCTCTTTATCGTGACATTAGGTCATGGCAACCATAACATACACCGTATTGAGCCTGCCGTTGATCTTGTCGGGGGACTTGGTCCCGATGATATTGGTTTGAGATGCTGGCTGCCACAGAAAGATGGGCCGACGGGTTACTTGGGCAAACTTTAACTACACTACGTGGACAAAATAAATGTCCGATGGGTGTTTAGGGTTATTTCTGACCCGAATCGCTCCAAATAGGAACGTGCTATGAACCTTGACCGGTAATACTACAAGGCATGGACCCTCGGAAAATCACGAAAGGAATTTATGGGTTTTTGCGCCAAGAGTTCAGGGAACTAGAGTTGCTGAACGAAATCACTGGGTTATGCTATGAAGGGGATTTGCCCAGCCGTGTCAAGGGAATTAACCGCCGAGAAATGATATATACATACCGTGCTTGGAAAGGGGATGGATCGGGCGTAGTTGGTCTCCATCCCGCCCTGACCCTGGGCGACGGAGGAGATAATGTTCTGAAACCATTGGCACCAATGGGTCGATGGCAAATTCTACAAGCCGATCAGCAACACTTCAAAAAAAGCGGGATATCTGAGTTACAGTCGGTGTCGAGCAGCGGTAAAAAACCTGTGAAGAGAAAGCAAACCGAGCCAGGCCAGTACTAGACCACCCAAAAAACGCAAACTGCCAGTGATAGCACCGGTTGGATCGAGGTGGGATCAAGAGAACTACAGCTGCGCGTACGACGCGCTGTTCGTTGGCCTGTATCACATATGGCAGGGACACGGTCCGTTGTGGTCGACCCGTTTTGCCTCGATCACGAAATACACCAACCAGCTGGGAAAAGGCTTTGAGTCTTACGCCATGAGAACGCGATCGTTGGAGACTGTCCGAGACCAAGTGAGAAACAGCCTCGCTAGTGCGAATCCTGCCAACTTTCCCAACGGGCCCGTGTTTACCTACCTTTATATGCTATCGGACGCTATGTTCGGACAGAGCTTTTGGGGTCGAGACACCATCAAATGCCTAACATGTGATGTGGTCAGTGCCGACTCGGAGGGGTACCCATGTACACGAGAGGGATACAAGGATGCCACACTGCAAACTAGATATAAAGATGAGTACATGCTGTCTCATTGGTTAAACGCGATGAAGATATCGCGAACCCATGGCCGCTGCACTCTATGTCAAAACCGCCTGGCTAAAATTGAAATTCCAACAAGCGCGCCTCCCGTTTTGCATTTTGCTCTTCACGATCCTCTTATGAGACTTGATCCCGCTTTCAATATAGCTGTAGGTGGGACTGCTGTCAGGTATGCGCTCAGATCCGTAATATATTTCGGTAATCTCCACTTCACGTCGCGTATTATCAAGGAAAACGGTGAGATATGGTTCCATGACGGCATCGAAACTGGGCTTACCTCGATTCCAGAGGGAAATGTCCATTCCAAGGGACCATGGTTCTTGAACACATGCGAAAGAAATGATACCATACGTACGGCTTGCGGAGCAGTATATGCGGTGGTTGATGGCGCTCAGCCTTGATATGTTGTGATGGCAAAAATATATCTCGTTATTCGGTGCATTTCAAGATGGGTGAGTATATTGAGGCGGTGCCAGTAAAGAACGACTGGGATTCGCTCTACGTACACGTCTTCTAATGTCTGCTACTAATACCCTCCATTGTGTTATAAAACTCCTCAACATATTGGAACGACCACACGGCGCTGTTCCGCACTTGAAGTTCGTCGAACAATATGTACTCGTAGCCGCATAAAGTGTTGGCGTCGGGTGGTTCTCGGTGTTCAGGCCTGCAAACAACTCCAAATAACTTGTAGACCGAAAATATGAGGAAATAGAAGATATTTGCAATGGCTAACTTATTACTATAAAAGGCAATTCCTGAGATATAAGGCATTTCGGGCCAGAATTTGAAATCGACTTTTTCTACAAGGACCGTGGGAAATTTTGGTACTCATAGTCAAAAAGTACTTATTGAGTAGTGCAGAATAGCATTTTGAACCATATTAATAGGTCATGATTTGAGCCTGAAACATCGGTACAAAGTGGCCATTTTCAGCAAATTTAGCCAAAAAATGGTCAAAATTGCCAAAAAGCCCCCATTTTCTAGCCACGATTGTGAGCTTAAATCATAAGGTACTAATATGATTCAAACTGCTATTTTGCACTACTCAAGGAGCACTTTTTGACTATGAGTATCAAAAGTTCTCACGGTCCCTGTAGAAAAAGTCGATTCCAAATTCTGGCCAAAAATGCCCTATATCTTCGGAATTGCCTTATATGGTAATATGTCAACCCATGGAACTATCTTCTATTTCCTCATATTTTCAGTCCACAAGTTATTTGGACTTGGTTGCACGCCTGAACACCGAGAACCCCCGACGCCAACACTTTATGCGGCTACGAGTAGGCAAGACAAAAGGGGATACCCTCAATATTTCCAAATGTGCGATTATCAATGCAGTCCAAGGGAATCGAAACGGATACGAAAGGACTTTCCGTATCGATCGATCGCGCCTCGTGATACTAAGAGTTTCAAATATCGTTTTAAAGTCTGATACATGGTTGGGGGAAACCGTATAAAGTGTCGAAGTCTGGCGCGAAGCACGGTCATGGCATCGAACGCTGAACGGGATGGTCCTGTCCGCACGGAAGTTGACCGATCGCACGTTGACTCGCTCGATACGGCTAGATCGAGTGGTGCTGCGTCGCGAACCATCGCAGTTGATCGAATAGACCCTGGAGATAGAGACTGGTGTCCGGTCGATGTGGACTTCGCATCCTCCCCTTCTCTCCCGCGGAGGTCGACTTCTGGGATTACTTTACCAAACCACCCGCAAGCCCGCCGAGAACAGCGTCCGGCCATTGCAAGGTACCAGCGGACTTGACTCCGATGTCTGCAGCTCACGCACCGTAATTCAGTTGATCCAAAGATGTTCGAATGCGGAATTTGTTGCGACACGTTGTTAAAGCCCGTTACGTGAGTGCTGTTTTATATTATCGAAGTATGCTAACGTTATGCAGTCCTCTTTGCATGCACGTTTTCTGCCACTCTTGCTTGTTGACGTGGATTAAGCGTGGACAACGGTCTTGCCCGATATGCAGGGCAACAATCGCCGAAACGCCGATACGAGATAACGCGTTCGAATTGGAACTGTACGATGCAATCGCGGACGGTCAGGTTTCAAGACCGTCTGTCAGGACAGACGACCACCTACCTTATACTTGGCCCGATATCATTTTCGGACCCGCCGAGTGAGCACAAGTGGGCGTCGATTGGTAATCTATGTACTAGGCAGCAGCATACCGCCGTTCCAAGGAATTCGAAGAAATTTGCGCATGGAACGCGGGAGATATCATGGCGCTCCAACGATCGCGCTCCAACGGGCCGTTTCTAACTAGGGCAACAGATAAATTTCTCCGAACCTAGGATTTATTCTCTATCTACTACCTTGGGTATTCACAAATGAAAAATTTAGAACTTTTTCCTTCCAGAATTCAGGGGTAAACTCATACAGTGTAGTAGTGTCACTTGGATCATTCTTTTTTTCAAGTCTGTGCACTCATCCCTGGGCCAATCCCTCTTAGATATCGGTTCATGTATACTAGCTACATGTTCAGAATTAATTTCAAGTGCAGAATCATACTGAGGCTCGAATGAGACATGTTTTAGGGTCGATCAGCCTTTGATCTTGGCATCGTCAACTTTCCTTTCAGTTGGTTATACCTCGACTTGGACAACATTGGACTCAAACTATTTTTTTGCAGGATAGGTTGTTATCCCAACTGTGATATCATTTAAAAACACAATGCAATCCGACCAAAAGTAGTGCCTCTGAATTTTATACAATGTACAACGTGCCAAAAGTGTGACGTAATTTGCCAAGATCAATATCGTCGAGCGACTCGCTGGTGCCCCTGGTTGCTTCAATCTTGTACCAGGATGGATTGAATGGCCATTGGGTTAAGTCCATGTCCAAAACAGTGCCCCACAGTGGCGAATGAGAATGAAAATGGGCGGAAAGTGTGATGATTCAAGTGACCCTACATGTGACATTTTGGATCACCAACCCATTTTTTTTTTCTAGCCACATTCTAGGACCTCAATTCCTTGAATTTTACTACCGAATAACCCATTATGCCCTCTAGTATGTACCCAGCTAAATTCAGAATTTATTGTGCTTGATTACGAGCTCTGCAGACAAAAAATCAAAGTAGTGATCCAAGTGACCCTACTACACTGTAGGTTCTTGAGCCCAGTTGACGGAAAGTGCACAGGTAACTTACAGCCTTTGGACCTTGCACGATGAGGAAAAAGTCCCGAAGTCCGAGCTCGGAGGATCCGCAATTTTGGCTGGCATTATTAAGTCTCGAAAGATACTATTTTATCCCCTGAAATATTCCAACAGCAGGGAAGGTGGCTATAGAGCTACAGACGTGTGGCGGCGGCGAACATCGCGGCTGCAGGCCAATCGAGGCATTGGGTGGGAATATGGATGAGTGTGGTAGAAGCTAAGATGGCGCAAGAGAGGGCGCAAGAGAAGGAAGGAGGGAAGAGGGAAGCACGGAGAGGGGAAGAGGTCACGCAAAACACTTTCGACAGGCGGCCTTGTGACGCGTGACCCACAGCCAAATTCGTCCTCGACAGGGACATACACATTGTAGTCAAATTCGCTAAAAGTTTCGAAATTTTCAGCCTCACATAAACTTTCAGCAAATATTTCAGAAAATTCCTAGGGATGTTTTTATCCGCCCAACCTGCCACCCCACGCATATCGTACCTGCTCTCATCACCACTGCCACTCGTGCCATTGCCCTCCATGCTGCCTCTGGATCTTATGTCCCCGGGAGCATTCCCATCTCCCCTCGGTCGCCACTTTTGGAAAGCTGGGATATAATTTTGCGCATTCCGTGAGACTTCGTGCCATAAATAACTGCCATCACCATTGGTCTTTCGGCTACTTGGGGACGCGGTTGCATATAAAAATGACCATTTCGAACATTCACTCCCCCTACAATTTCATTCCCTTCGATTCCACATAACACATATGTTTGGTTTTTGACCGGGTCGGGATTCGGATGGGAGTGCGGGTTCCGGCAGATTACGACGATGCAGGGACAATTAAGCAGATCGTAAGGGGTTGTAAATGTCGAATGTCGCTGTGCAGTTGCCCTTTTCTCGCTCCAGTACCCCGCGGGCGAGTTTCCCAGATTGGCGATGCCAGTATGCTGATGCGGGTAAGTAATAAAACATATACGGTGTATTCCACCACTCACGACATAACTCTTTCCGTGCGGAAGGAGGCGCACTGAAAGAGCAGGTGATCCGAGGGCCATATCCGTGCTTCCGCGCCGAATCCTCGTGTTCGTCAATTGCCGTGGAATCGTTTTCAAGCAAAGCACGCAAGTAGGGAAGGTCGAATTCATCGAGGGGTGCGCAAAATTAAGTGCTGCTTATCGGACTTCTTGCGACGTTCACATCTATTGCCTTGTGAGCGCAAAAACATATATATAATTAACAGGAAACTCACTGCACAAATGCCCGTCCATATTCATCCAGTCGCAGAAACAGGACGCCGGCATCCCGTTGAGTGCCATGAGCAAACTGCCGCATCGCACATAGGGCTCGCCTCCATGTGAATCTCCGAGGGAGTATTGAAAGCTCTCCTTGTCGCGCTCTTTGGCAAGCGGAAGCGCAGCCGCGGCGACGAAAGCGCAGATGACGAGCCTGTAGCTGGCCCATCCACCTCGCAGCGCAGTCCACCGCGCCGTCGACTGGACGAGATCGGAAATTTCGTCGCGTCTCCCCGCCGTGTGCAGACACCTCCCGCAGCGCGCACTCAAGCTGCCGTATACGCACCTCCTTACAACCCTTTCCCACCTCTCCATCCGCCCCCCAACTTTCACCCACACCCTCCGTACTTGCCTCGCATTCCGCCGTACTCACTGCCCATCGATCCGTCGCTCTTTTACAACCACCCTCACTCATCCTCGCAATGATTTCTTCACGCACTTTTTTTACGCACCCGCACTGTCCCGGCTCTTATCACGATGTTTGTAGCATTCCAATAGGTTCCCACTGTATTTCTTGAAGTCAACTTGTATCAGTAGCGCGCAACGAATCGAAGGGAGCAAAGAGATGGATTGAAAGCAAGGTGGTCGTGTCTTCAAGGCCGCGTAGAGGATGAGATGTGATGTGGAGAAGAGCAGCGCTATACGCTGCGTGTCTGCTATGCAGACTGTGGGAGAGAGGAGTGTGTGTGGTTTGCGGGGGGATCGGCCGTTCCGGCCGAGGGGCTTTGCCACGCAGAGGGAGATCTGCGGGAAAGCGCGTCGGAGTGAAACGGAACGCGGAACAAGCCGAACCCGTACGCAAAGGCAACCACGGGTCTGATGAAGGAGACCCGAAGCAACCCAGCGTCAGCGAAAAGAGAAAGAGGGCAGAGGAGGGTGGGGCTCGAAAGACGCGTCGATGTGGACGGGGACGAGCAGGAAGAAAGCTTGCTGGCTTTGATGTCGAGTGCACGGAGGAAGCTTGAGGCTGTGCCGCTGACCAGCCAGATTAGATTGTGATGCAATCTAATCTATATGCGAGGCGAAGACTACGCTAGATCATCCGTGCCACCTTGCCTTCCACTCAGGCGGCTCGCAAGCTCGCTGCCTGAGCTCGCAGCAAGGTGGTCGTGTCTTCAAGGCCGCGTAGAGGATGAGATGTGATGTGGAGAAGAGCAGCGCTATACGCTGCGTGTCTGCTATGCAGACTGTGGGAGAGAGGAGTGTGTGTGGTTTGCGGGGGGATCGGCCGTTCCGGCCGAGGGGCTTTGCCACGCAGAGGGAGATCTGCGGGAAAGCGCGTCGGAGTGAAACGGAACGCGGAACAAGCCGAACCCGTACGCAAAGGCAACCACGGGTCTGATGAAGGAGACCCGAAGCAACCCAAACGGAGCGCAGCAACCAAGCGCCAAAGGCGTGTGCGAGGGCAACAGAAGGAGGGCCCGAGGGCCCCACACCACGGCAAAGCGGAGGAGAAGAAAATCAGATTGTAGAGCTTACAAGTCACACCGAAAGTATCAAGAAATGGCCGATTGAAAACGGATACGAACATTACAAAATGTATGCGAGGAGAGAGAGGTTAGAGAGACGCAGCCTCAGCGAGAGACCTTGAGACTGTGCAAATTCAGCAACAGGCTTGTTCCAAGCGCCTCGACTGCTGAAGACGATTGAGGATCCTCCAGCGGTGCGGGGATCCTGGCCCGGGGTGAGTGGAGAGGATGGGCAGACGGCAAGGTGAGGGCTGGGAGAAGGAGAGAGGAGTTCCGAGCGGTAGGTGCGACCAAAGAGCCAGAATCTCTGGCGCGAATGAATGAAGACTTGGGCCGACTATGCCACGTCTCAGGGCACGAAGCGACGCGATGAGGGATAATGATGTACGTCGAGGACAGAGGCTTGAAGCAGCCGCCACGAGGGCCAGTTGCCCGATGAAGAGATGAGCGAGCATGTGGAGCTGATGAGCTGTGTTGCAAAGAGGGAGCCGAAAGAGGGAGCCATTCCTGCATAGGCGAAGACGATGAGGGTGAGACTGAAGCGATGCAAGCAAGAGGGTCGAGCGGTTGTGATGTATCTTTTCGACTGGACGGGGAGAGCAAAAATAAACCAGACACGTAGCATGCGCAAGAGGGTCTAGCGAAGCGAGGGAAAAAGAAGACGCCGACGTGATGTCACGAGAAGTTGGGCATTCCAAAGGCGGGACGACACGCCGCAGCGAGGGAGGATCTGGTAGTGCAGCAAGACCGCAAGCAATGGCCAGATGGTCGATGTGTGCGCGCGATGCGCACTCGATCAGTTCGCAGGGGTTCATCCTCGTCGATGAAGACACTTAAAAAGATCGTGTGGGAGGTGGAAACCTCTCTTGAGGCGATTCTTGTTGACAAAGAGGGAAGACCACGCAAGGGCGTGTCTGCGACTTATCAGCTGACACGATGTATATGATCTTGGTTGTGATCCAGCAACCGGCCTCGACTGCGAACACACAACAAGTGCAGAGGTTGATATTGAGATTAGGGATCGGCCCTTGCCGATCGTGCCTTTGTTGTCCGATTGAACGAGGACATAGATGTCCTTGAATGCGAGCTGTTCGAGGAAGAGGAAACATGGCTCGAGGGCGACCGCCTCGAGCCAACAGATGTTGATTCCTGTGTGCTTCCATTTCTTGCGCAGCTGAAGCGCGTACCAGATGTGGCAGCAGATGCGACAGAGTAATCAGATTGCCTTGTACGAACAAACACGGCTTTGGAAGGGGCGAGGCCAGGGGTTTGAAAAGACCGAGATCGGGGCCAATTGCCCGAAGTGCTGATGAACGAGAGGAGCCGAGTGACTGCGAAGCGAGGAAGAGAGCGGTTGTAATGGATCTTTTTGACCGGACAGAGAGAGCGAGGATAGACCAGACCCGTAGCGCGCAATAGGGTTGAGTGAAGCGAAGTAAAAAGAAGAAGACGCCGTTGTGACATCATGAGAAATTGGACGTTCGGAAGGCGGGACGACGTGCCGCAGCGAGGGAGGATCTGGTAGTGCGGCAAGACCGCGAACAATGGCAAGATGGTCAGCAGGCGCGTGCGATGCGCACTCAATCCGTTCGCGAGGGTCCATCCTCGTCAATGAAGACACTTCGAAGATCATGGGGGAGGTGGAAAGCTCTCTTGAGGCGATCCTTGTCAACGAGAGGCGAGGGAAGACCATGCGAGGTCGTGTCCGCGATATTATCCGCCGATGCGATGTAGATGATCTAGGTTGTGATGCAGCAACCCGCCTTGACCGCGAACGAGCGACGAGCACAGAGGTTTATGTCGAAGTTGGGTGATCGCCTCTTTGCGAGCGCCGATCGCACCTTTGTTGTCTGATCGAACGAGGGCATAAATATCCTCGAAAGCGAGCTGTTCGATGAAGAGGAAGCATAACTCGAGGGCGACCGCCTCGAGCCAGCAGATGTCGATGCCGGCCCGCTTCCATTTCTTGTGCCGCGGGAGCACATACCAGCGCTCACTGATGACAATTCCAACATGTTGTCGAAGTATAATACAAGGAAGGGTTCATGGTCCGGGAGGACCGGACATGTACGATAAAAAAATATGATGTCGAACGCACAGGCCTGTGTGCCGGGCGGTGCGTTCGAGACCTGAGCCGAGGGTGAGGTGTGAGCAGAGAACAAGAGGAGGAGATGATGCATGTGAATGTCAAAGGAAATAGACACAGTCCTGGTCCAGGACCGATGCTTTCACGAGACGAGGTGCTGCCCAGCGCAGGCTGCGAAGACGAAATAGAAAAGAGGAGGATGATCCTCACGCGTGAAAAGTCACCATGAGAGGAAGAGGTCTGAGACGCTTAACCGCGCCCTACCGATCAAAGGGGAAACAACTGCATCACGTCGAACGAGTGACCAGCGAGCGATGACTGCGGCACCGTAGAGGTGCCTAACCAGTGATGAGGAGAAAAGTTGCATAGCATGAAGCTACTGACCAGCATGTTAGGGGACAGCAGCACCAAGAAGTGCCTGCCCCACCAGCCGAAGGAAAGTCTGCACCGCGTAAAGCGAGCGACCATTAAGCGATGACTGCGACGCCGCAAAGGCGCCTGACCAGTGACGAGGAGAGAGCTGCGTAGCTCGAAGCTACCGACCAGCATGTTAGGGGACAGCAGCGCCAAGAAACACCCGCCCCGCAAGCCGAGACGAAAATAAAAGGTTGCATTGCCGAACGGCAATGTCCGATCCACGAGGAGCAGCTGTTCCCTGTAAACAGGACCCAGACTGCACGAAGACGAGGAGGAAAGAGACGAGGGGGAATGCCATCTAAGGCAGGGAAAGGTAGAACAATCCAAAGGAAACTCACCAGCTCTGCCATGGCCGGAGCCATGTCAATTCTCGTAGGGAAGTCTTCTTTCGCGATGAAGTCGTTCACAGCCGGGGTGCCGGAACATGTATCAGCCTTCAATAAGTTGCAACCGACTTGTTTCTTGGGTGGGATACCCGGGCCTTGGTGGTGAAAAAGATGTGAGAGGGACGATAAGCCAAGTCTCCGATCGGGACCTAGACGGACTGAAGACGAAGTGCAGACCCGATAGAGTAATGAGAAAGACAATCTTCTTGATGAAGTATCATCCATTGAGGGAAAAATTCCAGCGAGCGAATGACTGCGACGCCGCTAGGGCGCCTGACCAGTGACGAAAGACAGCTGCATGGCGTGAAGCCAACGATCAGCGTGCTGGGGACAGCAGCACCAAGAGGCGCCTGCACCACCAGCCGAGACGAGGAGAAGAGGCTGAATCGCCGAGAGGCGATCCCAAGCCAGCGAGGAGCAGGTGTTCCGTATCCGGAAAAGCGCCGTCGAGCAATGACTGCAATGTTGCCAAGGCACCTGACCAGTGACAAAACAAAGAGCTGCGTCGCGTGAAGCGACTGGCCAGCAGGCTACGACTGAGCCTTGAACGATGACTGCTACGCCGCAAAGGCGCCTGACCAGAGAAACAACGAGGAGCTGCATCGCGTGAAGCGACTGAAACAGCAGGCTATGACTGCGACACCGCAAAGGTGCCTGACCAGTGAAGCAACGAGGAGCTGCGTCTCGTGAAGCGACCGACCAGCCGGCTACGAATGAGCCTTGAACGATGACTGCGACGCCGCAAAGGCGCCTGACCAGAGAAACAACGAGGAGCTGCATCGCGTGAAGCGACTGAAACAGCAGGCTATGACTGCGACACCGCAAAGGTGCCTGACCAGTGAAGCAACGAGGAGCTGCGTCGCGTGAAGCGACCGACCAGCCGGCTACGAATGAGCCTTGAACGATGACTGCGACGCCGCAAAGGCGCCTGACCAGTGAAACAACGAGGAGCTGCATCGCGTGAAGCGACTGAACAGCAGGCTACGACTGCGACGCCGCAGAGGCGCCTGACCAGTGAAGCAACGAGGAGCTGCGTCGCGTGAAGCGACCGACCAGCAGGCTAGGGGACTGCAGCGCCAAATAGCACCTGCCCCTCAAGCCGAGACGAGGAAAAGAAGCTGTGTCGCCAAGAGGCAAACACCAGCTCACGAGGTGCAGCTAGACCCTGTATGCAGGATCCAGACTGCGCGACAACGAGGAGAAAAAGAACAAGGGGGAATGCCATCTAAGGCGGGGAGGGATAGCACGATCCAGATTGAGACTCACCAGCTCTGCCATGGCCGGGGCCATGTCAAAATCTTGTAGGAAGTCTTGTTTCGAAGATAAAGTCGATAACAGCCGGTGTACCCAAACGCGCCTCGGCTTTCGGTAAGTAGCGACAGACTCGTTTCTTGGTTGGTCGTGGGTAAATGGACCGGACATTCGTCCGGCGTCGGTTTCCGTCTTCAGGTACTCGAGTGTCGTGTCGTGCTCCACGTTGGCGGGTCCAATGGTTTGGCAGGATGCTAGTGCTGGTAAGTGCTGGCATGCGACCAAACGGAAATACTTCTTGAAGATTCAAGATGAGACATTCGGCCGCCCCGCCACTTTCCCTCATCGGCTCGCGGAACCCCACCCCACGTCGTGCGCGTTCCGCACGAGCGAGCGCCAGCCGCGCGATCAGCGGGCTTGTTTCGTGCCCCCCGGTCCGCGAGGACGCCCGCGGGGTCGGAGGTCATCATCCGCGTGGCTTTGCATATTGTGCAGAGGGACGCGCCCTGGATGAGGGGGGGCAGCGCGGGCAGCTCGAGTACGTCGTCCAGCGTTCACAGAGTCGACGGCGCCCCGCTCGTCTTGACGGACACGATTCTGCGTCGGAAGTGTCGGTGTAGATGATGGTGGTGAGGTGCGGCACCGCAGCGATGACGGGCGAGAACGCGGTCTGGACGGGCGACGTGAGTGCGGATGACAGAATTATCACGCGGAACTCGGTGTTCGGATCGTCCTCAACGATGCTCTGCCGGCTGCCGTTCAGCTGCCATTGCTGCCGTTGTTGCGCGGGACGACGGGCGCTACTGAGTTCTCCTTGACCTACGACACCGAGTCGGTGGAAGGAGGGGTAGGATTAGAGTTCGGGAAGTGGTAGGCGTGGACGTCGTGCGCGAGCGGCCCTTGGTCGCGCGGGCGGACGGTGTTGGCGTCCCAGCAGAGGATCCGGGTGCCGCCTAGTACGCTCTGATAAATCGTAAACTCGTCTCGTTAGCGCGTTCCGCAAGGCAGTTGTCCGCGTTCTTCTCGCGACGAGTTCTGTCGGCGTCTTGCGGTAGGCGCGAAAGACGAAGTCAGCGTGAAGGGAGAGCGAAAGACCACAGGTGTAAGTTCGAGACGACTGTTCGGTCGCCGGCATGCTGTCTGGGTCGAAAGAGCACAGGGAGTAGTAATGTGGGGAAGACGGTGGTGAAAACAGGTATCCAGTGAAATTGGATAGTTGGGGACTTGGTAGGCACATATATCCAGCCAGAGGAGGGCTTGGGCGCTCGAAAGACGCGTCGATGTGGACGGGGACGAGCAGGAAGAAAGCTTGCTGGCTTTGATGTCGAGTGCACGGAGGAAGCTTGAGGCTGTGCCGCTGACCAGCCAGATTAGATTGTGATGCAATCTAATCTATATGCGAGGCGAAGACTACGCTAGATCATCCGTGCCACCTTGCCTTCCACTCAGGCGGCTCGCAAGCTCGCTGCCTGAGCTCGCAGAGAGCTGCCGCCAAATTGCCGCTTTGTTCGGCAGACGGCCGACAGTGTGACAAGCCGTGACATCGATCCCACTTCAGGGCTCAAACGTGTCTTTTCGACCATCAAAACCGGCTTCACCATAGCGTTAGCTCTCGTTCCTCAAATATTTTGAAACCTCGGCAGCTCATTTATCATTAGTTAAACAAGGTTCCAGAGAAAGATCCAGGCAAAAATATATATTTTTGCGAGAGGTATCGCTCGCCATCAAAACCGTGGACACATCAGGGGCTAGAATAGTACCTTGCAACTTGGTAGGTTACTTTATAAGTATCCTCGTCCGACATCTTTGGCAACATTTTCCACTCGATTGAGCCAGGGCTCGCGGCTCTATCTTCTTCAGACCAATTCCTCCGCTGGAGCTCACCTTCGGGCAGTCCGGCATGACAATTTCTGACGACGACGTCGCTCAGGGGGCTGAGCTCGAAGTCCCTGTTTTCCACAAGGTTTGTCACCCTTTGGCATTGGTATTCTGAATTTCCTTATCTCTGTCTGGCCAGGTTTTGTAGGGAACCTCTCGTATTCCACCACAAAAGAACAATTGAAAACCTTCTTTACACCCGTCGAGAGTCACATGTATTTGGCAAGCGCACTCTTTCGTTCTCTTCTCAACCCCCCAATAGAGTCTCTGTCAAAGTAGTCAAGCAACGCCGCTACGGCTTCGTTGCTCTGAAGAGCCTCAAGGCTGTTCAAACGGCCATAGATACGCTGTGCCAGAAGGAACTCCTTGGTCAGCATATCACCGTCGCCCTTGCAAAGTCAAGGAAGAGAGACGTTGTACGTTAGTGCTTCAAATTTCTTATCCCCGCTGAGCGCATGAAGCAGAATGCTCTGGCTGCGCCCGCAAGGCCTCCGTCCAGCGATCGAAATACACAGACTCCCGGCCCCCGGAGGCCTAAAAGAAGGGATGGAGAACTGTCAAAGAGCATGCTCTTCGTCACAAACCTGGGTTACAGGATCGACGATGCTGGCTTGATCGCGTTGTTTACAGATGCCAGTATCCCTGTTACGTCTGCCCGAATTGGTCGCAGGCGTCGGGGAAACCCCAGGGAAAGCAAGGGTTATGGTTTTGTGGATGTGGGGGGTGAAGAAGGGCAAAAAAAAGCCATCGAAGCACTTCAAGGCCAAGAAGTTGACCAGAGACGGATTGTTGTCAAGGTCGCATCAATACGGTCGTAGGCCAAAACATGTAAAAGTCAAACGCGAGTCGCTTGACTTAGTCACCGCCTGTTTGTCAAAAGGATATTGCTCCTCCAAGAATAATCGGGTTTATTCCAAGTTTATTCTCAAAGTTTCCCAGTCCCCTTGCCTTGAACATTGCACATTCGTATTCATACTGGGTCTTTCATAGAGCGCGCCGAGCTTTAGGAGTTCTGCCACGAAGCTCGTATTAACGCTGGATAAGATTATGATTATATTCAAATATAATGTATTGTAATGTAATTTGTTACATTTGGTTACAATGGAAATATAGCACGTTTTCCGCCCCTACATTGTTCTCGTGGCATCCGGGCGCATCGCAGTCCCCGCGTGGCTCATCCTCCTGGAACCACGCAGCAGCCCGCCGATATTCCTCCAACCCTGTCTACGCCACCATCTCCACTTACCACACCACCATCCACTCCAAATTTGAGTTCTGATCCAAAACCTCTTGCCTCACGTGACATCTCTAGTTCCATTGACCCCAAAAATATTATCCAGGGCTCAAGAACACGTCGTTCAGCCCATCTTGTGCATACAGAGGGAGATCACTCACCCCTGGATATCATCGGCACAGATTTTGCGTATGTGGGCATTGGAGACATGTCAGATTCCCCTACAGTCGAAGAAGCGACGGAACGACCGGATTGGCCGCAGTTCAAACAGGCGATGGACGTAGAGATGGCAGCGATGAGAAGGACAGGTACATTCGGGTCCGCACTTGTTCCGGGACCAATCGGCCGAAATGTTGTGGGATCGAAATGGGCATTGCGCATAAAACGCAAGGGCTTTCGAACTGCACCCCATTCAAAGGGTTAAACAGAAGATTGGTGTCCTTCAATCTCTGCCCGTTTGTTTCCGACCACAAGTCCTCTAAATGAACCTTCTAATCATTTTTTCCTTTGTTATGTCTGTAACTCACCGGTTCGACAGTAAATCGGAAATGAACGGGTGAACTTGGCGGGAATGATGGAGCTTGGCGGCTAAGTTAGCAGTAAGTAACTTTAAGTAACTTCGAGTAACCTCAAGTAACTTCAAGTCAAAGTAAATAAATGTGTAAGTAGATGTAATTAAGTAGATTGAGACAAGTCTAGCGATGGTTTCTTCACCTGTATCTGAATCTTTCTGCTTACTGCACCCTGTAGCACCTAAGGCTCCAACCGTTTCGGTTTCTAAACATTTTAAACGGTTATAACAGTTTTTATTTCCGTTTTGTTTACGTACCTTGACAAATGATAAATGAAAATAAAATAAACGGTTAAATGATTATTTTTTGAGGAGCACTTTGAGTCCAACCATGGCATCCACTGGATACCCGTTTCATGATTTCAGGTTCAATCAACCCTCTGTGCAGCTAGGCACACACTTTCGGCCAATCATGGTTTGGACTTGTGAATTTTGGCCCCTCCCTGCCCCAATGAGCAGCACTGTGGAAAGGTAATGCTCCCCAGATAGCATATCAAAAAACTAAGTCAATTGAATATCAGAAATCAAAGTTACAGCTGTCCGATGCGGAAACATGATGAAAATAGTGAAAAGTCTATTTTTAGACCTCATCAAACATTGTAGGGCCCCATTCGCTAGGGATTCGCAGCACGAGTCTAACGCGCCCCGTCCCAAATTAATCCGACCTGAATTTAGCGCAGGGCAGCTGATTTACGCAAAATGTCTCAAAATCAGAAAAAACCGGCCGCGCCTGTTGTACTGCAAACGGCTGTAACTGTAAGAGTACTTCAACGTACGCATATGGCCGAGGATGTTGAGAGCTCCGAGTGGCGACCGAGTACGTGGGTGGGGCGGGGTGGATGTCAGTACAAGCAACAAGGCAAAAATTCAGACTCCTCACTAATCTGAGCTGTACATTGCGTCCATCAACCACGGGCTCTCTTATTGGAAACCGCGCATACACATTGACAACACACGCGCTATATAGCCAAATCAGCCCCGGATGCAGCGGCTTGGAAACGCCGCGGAGATACACTGTACCTTCATCACGCAGCTGATGCAGAAATGCCGACGAGCAGGACCTGTAGGGGATAATCAGTGCTCTGGTCGCGCGCAGACAGAGGGGCCCGCATGCCGGCGCAAGGAGAGCATGGAACGCTCACCCGATACAAACTCGGCGTCCGCTGATGACGCTACTTGCGCAGCCGCCCATCCGGCGTCGAGTATCGACGCCTCCGACGCCGACTGCTCGTCGTGGATTACCTGGAACCGCCTTAATCGGAGACAAACCGAAAAGAAAAGGCGGACGCGCATACAGCTCACGCACCTCGACGACATTGCTGGAATTGAGTGCGCTTACATGACGGACGAACTTGAGCTTGATGTCGTGGAACTGTCGTCGAACCCCAAGATCATGACGCCCAGCATGCAGCTCAAAAAAAGGTATGTGAGCGAGGGATTCGGAAAGAGAATGAGAACACATCCCGCCGCCGCCATGTTGAAAGGTAAATAGCCTTATTTATTGTAATTTACCGTAAAACGTAAACCACTGGGCTCCGTGGGGCATCCGAATGGGGCCTTGATCCCCGGTTTCTACGTCGGCTAATCTCTCAAGCGGCGGCAAGCCTTTACGAGAAGCTGCCGCGTCCGGCGCTACATCTTCACCGTCGCATCACCCCTGTCACCCCCTTTAATCCTAATCCACGCCGCTGCGCACGTCCGACTCGCGCCCATCGCAGCTGCGCCCGTTCGACGCGCGCCCATGGCTTGCGCCCATACTTGCCCGCATTCCAAGTCGGGCTCCGCCTCTCCCCGGCACCTGCGCCTCCGTCGCTGCAACGGTCTTGTGGTGTCGTCGGAAACAAAGTGGCATGTTGTAATAATTGTATGATGTGGATTGAATAGCAATTATTTACCTCACTGAGCTGCACACGACTTTGAGGGAAGGCCAACATTTGAGCGGGGGTGGCATTTATAATCAATCCACGCAGTCAGGAATGTTGAGTGAGAGGCGAACCGGATAGAAATGTGAGCAATGCGCACTTCAAATGTGGAGTTTACCTGGTTGTGACTGGATTTATGCCCGGTACATGGAGTGCTCATGTTGCCACAGAGGTAATCCACAGGCGCGTACATCCACTGTGCATTTCGTGCATAAGAAGAAAATGGCTCTGGGAAAGCGAACAATGCACGTCTATGAGATCTGAATCCAAACTACCTTGCCAGCAGCATACAAAATGTTTGCAGATTTCGGTGGATTTTTTTTGGGAGAAGATAATTTGAGTATATTTCATGAACAGAAGATTATGGACATAATTTCGAAAAATGTAGATACAATTATGGCAAATCACTAGGGGAGGGTTTTCCTGATGTTTGCTACACGAACCCCCGCTCATTCGCCCACGCATAACCACCTTGTATTTATTGCCCTCGAGCACCGCGTCTTAGTAGCTAGTGTACTTGTTGCGGTATAGAAATGCAGATCCAAAAAAAAAGAGAAAAAAAAAGCAACATCACGTGCCTGCAAAAACGTGCCTGCGTCAATTACGTAGACTTACGTGGCTGATCCTCTTGACAGTCACAGTCAGTGCTCGCTGTGTTCTCACTCCAAGTTCTTGCCCTGGGTCATGCTCCGACGAGGCTTCTCCATCAATTCCAATTCTGGGCGCCATGGGATCTCCAAATATATCGGACTAATACATCCAGGTAGCATTCCAGGTGAGTAAAGATGACACCTGCTGCCCGTTGCTGGGTGCTGTGCCACATCTTACTTATATCTGCAGCGGCCAGGCTCTCCCAACTGTCAAACAGTCAAAACTCCGAGCAAGGAATCAAAGATACTGAGGTAATTTCTAGTCCTCGGCGTCAGAATATAACTGATGACGTTGCCATGGAAGCTCCGAGGGAGGACAATGAAAAAACCCGGATGGATAGGCCCTTATTCCGGAACCAAATCCTAACGCCGCGGAATGGAGGTACACTTCGCGGTAGTAATGAGATGGCAAATATTTGCCACTACAGTACCGTTGCGCTCGGTGGCAACTATTTAATCTGCCTCCACCTCCTGGTCCGTGTTTTTTGCAGACACAGAGGAAGTAAAGAGCACTCACATGGGTTCAAATTGTTGCAATATGCCTGGAGCATATTGAACCAGCTCGATTACACCTGAACATTTGAGTACTTTCTAGATCCCCGAGCTCCCCGAAACCTCACGTAATTATTTTACTATCTTTTTCTCTTGTTTTTGTATTTTCCCCCACCTACACCAGTATCGAGCCGGGCTTAAAGCCAGGCCGGGCACATCACTACGTAAAAGCGCCCAGAGTGGGCTATGAAAATTCCAAGGGCGCAGAAAATGGGGAGGTGCATAGCACAGGTTACTGCCAGGTACCTACTGTGGGTAGTAAAATAGAATTCAAGAATTGTTCGCGCCCTACTTCCCAAGACTATACTGTATGTATGATCAATTTTCGTCGTCGTCGGTTACTCCGGATTAGTTCGTGGTTAAGCAACTCTCGTTGAAAAGGTTGATGACGTCGATGAGCTCAGAGCACAAAACAGGGGCAGCCCCACTCCGGCCCCTCCCGGAACACATTTACCTGGAACAGCGCAAAACCACGGATGCATCCGCATCCGTACGGATTTTATCTGTGGATGAGCGGAGCTTGAATTATCCGCGGATTTCATCCGGATGGTCATCCGGATGATCCATGCCGGTCCTTACCCGGGACACTGAAATTTGACAGCGGAGATTGAAAGGCTTCAGACGGACGGACAGACATCAGTGATTTTATAGAGAGGGTGATGTTGTGTTGATGTAGTGCTTCCCCCTCCTGTGTCTACCTTCCGTGATGTGCCGCATCCACCAGGTTTGTCGACGGCCATGGCACAACGTGTGTTTCTGAGCTTTGTAGAGACAAATTGAAGCACTCCTGAAGCTTTCGTCTATGTTCTTGGACAATTTCTTGTCTGGTTTCTTCCTAGCTTAGCTTTGCACCACCTGAACTTGCAGAGGTTCTGACAGTCGGTTTTCATGTCTCTGCATTGCTATACCGCGGAAAATTAACTCGATCGGAGCTACACAGGGACATGACCACGGTTTTGGCCATTTTTCCGGATGGATTCATAATCTACAGTTAATTTGGCATTGGTTATGGCAGTTGAACTCAAGCAATGAGGTGCGGGAACAACCTCACATCGACCTGGAGATATTTCAGAGATCCCAAAGGACAGCATGATTGGCTTTCTATTCACTCCAATGACTAGCTCCACCTGTTGAACCTAAAGGTTCGAAGTTGTACTGCTGGCTGCGTCTTCCGCCTTTGCCACCATAAACTAGTCCTGTTGTTACTGTTGGGGTCCGATTGGGTCGGAGTTTGAGCTTTTTGGGTGCAAAGCGGTCTATCAGAATGGCCTCTTTTCATCCAGTTGAGCCTCAGGTAAGTATTTGAATGCGTGCCTTAGAGTTTCGTCTCCTCAGAATCACAGAAAAAGAATGGAAACTTGGACTTTCGAACAACGCGGCACTTACCGTGATTTGTCAGCAGTCTTCAAGAAAAATCATTTACGGTCTCAACTGGTGTCCAAAAAAAAATCAAATACCAGCACATCCCATTTAAACTGTAGGTAATCCTATCTAGCTGGTTGTCTGATGAATTGAGACTGCTCTGTCCTCGACCAACATTTTTGTATTGGAACGTGATTATGTAATAAGATTCTGACCCGATCGGACCCCCACAGTAACTAACAGACTTCAACAAGCGAGGTACGAGCTTCGTCGTTGAAGTGTCTGTCTAGGAGAGACTAACCATAAACTACCTTGGCGACCAGACAACTCACTAGTTTCTTCATATAACGACTGTAAAAAGTGGGTGCGCATCAAAATGTGGTGGTGAGAGAGTAAAAGTGCATTCCGACAGCCATACAAACCTCGGCAGGTGGGTACGACGGATACGGTAGGCGGGATGGTCGAGGTTGATTTTTGATAGATTGACATTTCGGTCCGGTGATTCCCGGACTGATGATTCCCGGACTGATGTCCGCTCTTTGGGTTGACTCCGTGTTGGTCTGTTAGTCTCTATACGCAGGTTTCACTGTCAGCTTGAACTGATTAGCTGTGTTAACTGGACCCAGGCGCCGTCGACGGACAGATTGCCGAGTGTCACGACATGTCACGTCTGTGACTGTTCGCGTTTGGATCCTCGACGCGTCGCTGCCAGTGCCAAGGACAGCCCAGATACCTGGGCAAAAAATTATTCACATTCACTTGATGTCAAGGCACGCTCTCCAAGCTTCATAGAAAAGGTTGGCCTGTCCCCCATAACTCTGACAAGGACTACCTAAGTTGTATCCAAATGCGGAAGCATTTGGCAGAATATGGTCCACCCGTCAGTCAATATGAACTTTAGAGCTCCAGTGTGGTTGTAAATCTCCCACGCTCTTGCGTCAAACTCGTCCGACACCCATCTATAACATTCCTCCCGAGACTTCGGAATATTCTGCCTGAGAGCGTCGACAAATTCCTGCGGAGCTGGGACCCCAAAATGAGTCAAACCAAACTTCTCGGGAAAATCACAGATATAATAGGGAGAGAATCCCGACGGTAAGAGTTTGTTACGCTGTGTCCGGATCTTGTGATTGTTCCAATACTCGACAAAGTTATCTAGGCAAAGTTGGATGATCTTGGGCCACAGCCAGTTGAAGAGATCGCTGAAGCCAGGTTGGACCACGAATTTTAAATCGCTTGGGCTTACATATGATGTTGTAGACCAGGATGGAAATAGTTGTGACTTTATCCGATGAGTATTACTTCTTTGATGTCCAGGCCGACATAATTGGTGAAGAGGTGCCACGACGACTCAATTGGAGTGTTATCTGTGCTCTTCATAGCAACAAGTGGTGCGGACTCTTCGAATGAGATCTCCGGCATGCAATGTTGACTGTCAAATATACGAATTGAGTAACCGAAGCAGCAAACTGAACTTCCACTCACCGCAAGGCAACATGTGCAGCGTACAGTTCTCCCGTTTCCGATCCACCATCGACTGTGGCTTGCATAAAGACTGCAATGAAAGTGAGCATAATATGACGACATGTTGAATTTGACATACCGCCATTTTTCTCTACCAGGTCAAGATAGCAATGTCCAACTGTTGAAGAACACCGAGCATTTGGTACGGCGGTTTTCGAACATCAAGTTTTGGCACACACCCGATATAATAACCAAAGTCCTTGGCTAAATACTCAAGACGCTGAGCCAGAGGCAAACTGCGTCGGGAGTACAGTGTTCCACCGGTCAGTGGGACAGTAAAATGAAAAAGCTGATGGCGACTTTTTTGTGATACTTTTCAAGAACTTGATTGGGTGCAACCTATTACTTACAGCCTGGCTGCCTGAATGAAGTTTACGCATGCCACATTTGAGCCAGTGGGGAAGGGTAGTTGCGGGTTGTCTGTCGGCGCAATGTCCGAAATGCTTCCGAGTCTCAGATTCAGAGATCCAGCACAGAGTCACGGGGATATTACAGTAACATGTGGCGTTGAGTTTATCCATAGATCAGTGCGTTGAATCTGCCGTTTATTTTACTCTCGATACGATTCTAATTTCAACATTGGAAGACCTGATGGCGTTTGGACGCAACTCCTTCAGTTTCGGCTTGACGAGCTGCCACACAATATTAGCAGTGCACCCGTTCGATTCGGGGTCAGGTCATACCCCATTTGTGTTTTGACCGCCATCTTTTTATATCACTCATTCGATCCCTAGGCATCGAACTATCGTGGATTCGTGGCGCCAGTACTCGGGTTTTTATTTTATCTTATTTTTTGGTTGCGTTTGGGATAATGAGTTTCAGTGAGCTCTCTGATATTTATGCACACTGATTCCAGTTGAATACCAAGTATTTCAAGACTGGATGGCGGTGCGAAATGAAATCCACGGGAGCCCAACGGTTAGAGATTTTGCACACATCGCTGATTTACTTACCGCGGATTTCAGAGGTGTGTGTCGACGCAGCTGCTTCAAATTAAACATCACCTTTGATTTCAGGAGCATCCTCGGGGTCAAGTCCGGGCGCCCGAATATCTGCCATTCCGATTTTTCCAACTACCTGATTGTTTATGCTGAGTGTATTGGTTAGGCCTCTGCAACTCTTCCGACTCTTGATCCCTTTGCACAGCAGTTCTAAGACCTGTAGCGCTGGAGCGCTCCTGCGGCCAATCCCTTGTTTCGAACCATGTGCAGCAGGCCTCTGTTAGATCTAAGGTTGGGTCATACCGTGAAGGAACATCAGGAAAATCTGAAATTGCTTCATAGACCACCAAAGACCATCAGAGACACCATAGACGTGATACGGATGCCTTTTCTATGATAGACACGTAGGAGGGGGGGGGGGCGGGGGGTGTTTTTTCATAGACACCCGTAGACACCCATAGCACCAGCCATCTCTATGAGATCCACCATAGCCATAGCTGCCATAGCTCTCATAAACATCATAGCAGATTAAGATCAGGTGGCCAATGGCTGTTTGAAAGCGGCTCATAGACAGGGAAGAAACTGACTTGAATTCTCATTTATTCACGCAAGTACTGATTGCTAATGCTGGAGTACCACTCGGGCGGAGAACGGAGTAAATTGACTGTCCCATTGACCGGTGGATCAAATCCACTGCCAAATCGGGAATTGATCTCCCCCATTTTCTTCGATTACAAGCTACTTACAGGCCGTCTGCATCACAGAAAGATTTTTTTTATGTATAGTACTCTAATGTGAACTAGATTTGAGCTCGGCAATACCAGTGGGCGAGGAAAATTGCATATATTATTGAACAAATTTGATGTCTCGATACCGCCCGATACAAAATTGTCCAAAAACCCATTTTTGCTACGTGTGGCATCGAGTTGCATCGGGCAGTCTCGAAAATCAAATTCTGGGCCACGCGATACAGCGCGATATCAGTCGATGCCCCTCAACACGGGGTTTTCACTGGGTCTAACCGTCAGCCCGTCGACGGCCGAGTTCGAGTTCCCCGCCCTCTTAGAGCCTTCACAGAACGGTTCCTTGACAAATTCCTGTTGAGAGCCGTGGGGTGGTGAGCGTCGGTGGGATATTCGCATGCCTGGTCGCGACAACGGCATTGGCTGGGTGCAAGAGGTAAACATGTGCGTATACGAGAGAGTGTAAAACAAGGATAGAAGAAAGACTCACCGACATGCCACATCTGCTTCTACTGGTAAGCAGGCAATTTTCCGCTTGCGGCAAAAGAAGCACGCAGGCCGCCTCTTATCAATCGCGGCGGAGGTGGGTACAGTTGCTCCTTCGGAAACGCCTGGGCTGATGTTCTTTTCCGAGTGCGTCAGAGCCAAGGAGACGGAGTCGAGGGACATCCTACAGGGCGAGGTCTCAGAGCACGCGGCCGCGGCCGATGAATGAGCCTGGGATTGCGTGTGCGATGATGTGGGCATGCTACCGGCTATAGACATATCTTTGAATACTAAAGGCTCAGGATTCTGTGCCACGTGCCCCGAGTATGCGGAGTCGAGTGCAGGTTCCGCGCAGCCGTTTCCTAGGGGATTATCTTGCATAGAAGCCCAGTCCATCTGCTTCAGGTCATTCAAGACGCGCGCGAGCTCCAGCGGCATGAATATACGGGCATGCTCCGCTGCGATGAAGCTAGATAGCATGGACGGCCTTGCGTCGGGAAACGTTGCATAGAACAGCTCATCCGACTCTTGATGGAGCTCCATTGCTTTTCACGGGTGGAAGAATGATGCACAGACTTCCGCCCTATATGTGAGGACGGGGACCGCCCCTCCGGAATCGGCATATCGAGATAAACATCTGGGCCGTTAGCCCTCTCAGCTACGCTGCCTTGCCGATGTGCATGCAGAACACCGCTTTGCCAGGTTTCATTCTCTAGGAGTAAACAGTGACCGTGAACTCGAGGATACTTGAGGCACGTCCTGCAATGCAAAATAATTTGGATTTCACCCTCAGAGGATTTGTGGAATTTCTGGAACTTGTGGCAGGCCCGACATGGTCGGACTCGCCGTATGGGGCGTCTGAAGTCCCGCTCATCCAAGCAATCGATTGTTCCTGGGTCAAATCCCGTGAAAGTTGTTGAGAGGGAGGCTTGAATGTCGTGGCACCATCTAAGGACCTCAGAAAATTTGTGGAATTTTTGGAAGGCCCGGAATGGTCGGACTCCCCATTTGGGGCAGCGAAACCTTGCTCATCAAAGCAGTCGATTGTTACCCAGTCACACTTCGTGAAGATCTAGGACATCTGTCATCCCAGAGCCAGGACCGATTTGCTTGACCCGACAATCAAGATTTCCACCCATTAAAAAACAAACAGACATATGGAATCTACATGACTTGGGATTGGGCCTCTTCGAGGCGGGTGCCGAACCTTAGAAAGTCGTTCACCCATCGAGGTAGGACAATTTTGTCCGCTTTGGGTATCAGGAAGGCCGAGGAAGCGAATGGGGTTACAATTCCGAGTCACGGTTGGAAACGGAGGCGAGCTTGCAACTGAATGTCCGCATCCCTCAATCATATATAAGTTCAGTTCTGAATTCGGTGAAACATGAATAGCTTCTTTTTCTTACCTTTCCCTTGTCTTTTGCTTTACTTCTGTGACTTATGGTTGTGACACCCTTCCACAAAAACATCACTACCCATTCCACTTCTGAACGAACAGGAAGCAAACACACCCAAATATAGAAATATTGCACAACTCGGTTCGCTGGTGGTTAATTTTTGTGGTTGTCTCCCAGAGTATTCACTTTGTGCCCACAAATATGATTCCACAAAAAAATCCATACCCATTTCACTTCTGAATGAACAGGAAGCAAAATACACCCAAATATAGAAATATTGCACACCTCGGTTCGCCGGTGGTTAATTTTTGTGTTCGTCTCCCAGAGTACTTGCTTTATGCCCACGAAAATGATTCCCCGGAAAAATTGGTAGTAACAGAAAGCTGTCACAATCTTCTTCAAGACTTTACAGATCTTTGCGGTTCAATAGGCGCGGCTTTTTTATTTTATTTTATTTCGAACTTTCCACTAGAACAGTCGCTGTGGGGTCAGCTTTTGTTGGAATCCCTTGGGAATAGGTGCGTTAGAATCGCGCTGCAAATCTGCAGGGGACCAAATACCGGCTTTTTTAATTTTATCACATAATGAAATTTTTTCCGAAAAAACATGGCTTTCAGCAGAAACACTGTAGCACTGTGAGTACTGGCCCGATTGACCTAATTCCTGGATATGTTATGCATCTGAGGTGGGGCTTTGGGACGGTTTAGTCTCACAAGCAGTATGTCAACTAATTGTGATTTGGCACACACTTTGGTGAGGTAGATATTTAGTTCCTACCATGTATAGACTACAAGACGCTTTGGGTAGTAACCTGTAAATATTCAGGACCCATAGCCCCACCACAGATGCATACCATATCCGGGAATTAGGTCAACCGGGCCAATACTCACAATGCTACAGTGTTTCTGCTGAAAGCCATGTTTTTTCGGAAAAAATTACATTATGTGATAAAATTAAAAAAGCCGGTATTTGGTCCCCTGCAGATTTGCAGCGCGATTCCAATGTGCCTATTCCCAAGGGATTCCGACAAAAACTGACCCCAAAGTGACTTTTCTAGAGGAAAGTTCCAAAAAAAAAAAAAAAAAAAAAGCACTTGCGCCTAATTGAATGGAGGGGATGTACCGGCAGGACCGAGACCCGCCGGAGCTTTCCTCTCCTAATCCTGGGATGGCCAGCTGCTTGTCCTTTTTCCTTTTTTCCCTGGTACACAGACATGCCGACAGACAGCAGACTCCCGGTCGCCACAACCGAGGCCTGGTCACAGAAGGCGATGTCGTGGTGGGAAGCAAGATGTCTCGGCACTTCCCGGAAAAGCAGTGATGTGCCATATTGGGAAAGTGTCCGTGTTAAACCCGTCACCACCTGTCACGCCGCGCTCCTTCCACACGCACCGCCATGCCACTCCACTCGCTGCTCCGAAAATTGTGGCTCCATACATCATAGCGGAGTCGCTGCTCCAATGACATGTAGTATTATCTCATCAATTACATCATAATTGTCAGAGTTGGATCTCATGATGCTCTTCACACCACTACAATGTTCATGGGGCAGAAACATGAGGAAAATAGCTCCACATTTGTCACATATGATATCATCTCACATTCTGTTATTTATACTCTTGATATTTCTGCATCCCGTCCAGAAATTTCCAGAATTTTTTGTTATTATGGCACCGAAGACTCGTGGTACTGCTGGGAAGCACAAGTTGATCCATTGCTCCTGGTTTAAACCCTCTCTGATCACCCTTGACATTAGGATCGAATCTGACGATACCCCTCACTCGGACGCAAAGCGTGTACACCTTTCTGGCTCTCGCGAATCCTCCGCTACGGCAGACTCTAATCTCGAGAATGTTAGTCAATTTACACTGAAGTTTAATGAAGGATCTTCACTGACCTATGCCAGGCTTCACCTAATGCTGCTCCATCTGTGCTTGGACAGCCTACCACAGTAGATGCTCTTTTGTGCGTACAATGTTCGGTTTATTTCACGAAATGCATCTGATTATTATTTCCATCCAAGGCTTAATCCACTCAACTCCTTCGAGAGTACTGCCGATTCTGCAGCCTTGCATGAACTTCTCATGCCAGCTGCGTATGAGTGCATCACCAACTACGAAATAGCGATAGGCGTTGATTTCCAACTGGAAAATCTCGCCATAGTAAATCCAGCTGACTATGAGGTGTGGGGTACTGTTGTATTCCGTAAGGGAGGCAATAAAGCAGCCAGATTCTTCGTCATCGGCTGTGTCACTAACCAGTCCGCCTTGTGTTACCGACTCATCAATAAACATCACTCAGTCAACATCATTCCCTCTATTGTGGGTTGGGGTCGGGCTACAGGGGTGATTCAAGAGCTTTTGGGTGACGTCTCTATGTATGTCTTTCGTGGTGGACTGTCGTTTTCCACCATGGGAGAAAGTAGACCCAGTAAGTAAATCCGAGTTACTTTGTCTTGTTTTAGCTCATTGTAGTCTACTCAGGTGGCATTCCGACTTCAGCCTCCCCAAAGAAGCAGGTGTCAACTAGCAAAGGCATGTATCACTTTTTCAAATTCATTAAAGTTCTCATTTGTACCCAGCACCTGCAAATATCCCCATCTCGCCAAAGAAAGATGGCAGCATTCAGTGGGACACTTTTGCGGCTCGTACACCTGATAAACCAGGTACACCTCATTATTTCTGACTCAATATGCTGATGTTTATCACTCATTATCAGTTCCTGTCTATGACGCACGTTCTGTGCACATTCTGTGGACTTTGACATTAAGAATTTCCAATGATTGCCACAATACAATAGAGAGCTGGATGCTGAAATGGTTGTCATGGTCATGTTTACCCTTGGACACTATTCTGCTGCAGAGAGTGAGAAGCTGTCGCTCAATGTGCAGGCTGCTGTGGTCATGCACGATGAAGTGCCCGAAGAGGACCACCGCCCTTCCGAGACCATCATTGATGCGAAATTCCCACTTCCTGTCAATTAAAGTGAATGTGTAACAATTATGCACTTGAATTGAACTACAAATTTACGAGTGACTTAATTTAAGAGGTGCATAAGTGAGGCCTACCCCAAACCAACTTGTCCGTTACCGTTTCGCAGCATCAGTCCAGCAAATTTTCTGGGGACTCCATCGCTTGCAAGCCAAAAAGCTCGAACAGCTGTCCTTGTCCAATATCATTGACTGGCCCTGCCTTCGCGCACCTGGAAACTATCGCACCCGAAATCCCAAAAAAGGAAGCCCGAGATAACAAGATTCTATAACTCGACTCTCGTCTGAACTGCCTCAACTCAACTCGCACTTTACTGGACGCAACTCTACTTTACCTCTCGCCATTTCCTCTCGTGAAAGCACCCCCGACGACGACAACATGCGCGTAATGAGGGAGGCCATGGCCCAAAGCTCTCCCCCAAAGCGTACTCACAGCACCATGACCGGTAACGAGGACCTGGGCAGCAAGCACACCGCCGCCGGCACCGCTTCTGGTATCCGTACCAACCAAAACATTGTTTCCGCAGCTAGGCAGTATGCGGAGAGAAAACGGCTGCGCGGTGATCAAGTGACCGCATTACTCGCTATCACAAAAAGTAACCGGAAATTGGGTTTTTATGGCGTTAATTTGTAGAATATTTTGGCTCCAACTGAATAGGTGTGCTCTTTGTGATATATGGCCACCCCTCACACAGCAGTCGGCTTTGAAATCAAGCGATATGGGCTCGATAAATGGATTAATTTGATTGCACGTGATTTTGCCTCAGGAGGCCAAATTGTCTCAACACATAGCTGCTTGCATGCTCGGACAGGTAGAGAGTACCGAGAGCCAATCTTGCCGATGTGGCACACATCCTAGTCTGCACAAACAAGGTTAGGACGCTGATAGATGGCTGGAAATGGGTCAAATATTCAGCAAGTCATTTCAGAAAATTCTTTGCACAACGTATCATCCTGTTTAGCCGAAAAGCCCGTGCCTGTGTGCTTTCTCTCTAAATCAAAGTCTATCAGGGCACTCTTTAAAGCCTATTCTATCTATTCTGGGCATCACTTCTGAAACATTATGTTTCTAATTGGGGATTCTCTGATGCATGTTGCAATTTTGATGTTGATGTTGCAGACCTGTTTGCTGACTTGCTCCTTAGAGGTATTTGTGGTTTTGAGCCGCCATAATTAAGGCAGGATGTGTTATGATTCACTCCGTGGTCAAATTCCTGTTTATTCGGGCTCAGGGTATTTATTAAATCACAATCTTTCTGGCAGATCACGAGATGACATAACTGCCATCAGCATCGGTGATCTCTCTTCGGCTCTAGACAATGCCAATGAGTCCATTGATCCCAAACAAGTCGGGTGATCTGTGAGTAGGATCCCCAGGTATCTGTAGATGGTGGTTGGTCCAGCTCAGTGACCGTCATCTTCAGCAATAGATGTATTTCCGGTTACTTTTTGTGATAGCGAGTAGAGGTCTTTTTGAACGTGAGTAGTGCCTTCCTTTGCTTTGTTTTTTGTTTCGTGGCTTTGGCTCATGATTCTGTCCAAGGAACCCCCCTCTCTCCGCGAGGCCAAGATGGTCGCCGACCTTTGGGCCCTCGGAAACCAAGTTGAGAAGATCGTTACGTCGAAACCCGCTTTTGAGGTCTCTGAGACGTCGAGCATCCATGAGCCTGCGAGTCGCTGGAAACAAGCTATTGTGGGTGAGGCGTCGCATTTTCGGTGGTCCACGCTTCTTGATAAAGCGCGGGCTGTAGGCATACGTTCCCGCAACGACATATTTCTTGGGGCGGTAGGATCGACGCCACGGATGAAGCGGCACCATATTCTTGGGTCGGCCAGCGCCATTTTGAACTGCGGTACGAATGAGTTACGCCAGGGATGAAAGTGGTGAGGGCAAGGAAGACCTTTGAAGTCGCCGAAGTCAATATTTGCAATATTCGGGTCTGTTGCACTATCTGTGTTGCGCTCGGCAAGTTTTTCGGGAACAATATAAAGCTCCTTGGTAGCAGTATTGTCCTCCCGCATTCGATTCGGAATGTTCTTGACATTGGGCTTTTTGCTCTCTGTGGCTATCTCCGCCTCTGAAAGCAAGCGTCAGTTTTGTTTTGAACAAAAATCAAGATTCAAAACTGCGAACTCAGCCATTGGGAAACCGGGCCATTTGATTTCAGCAGACGTGCCGCCAGCCAAAATGTCCACACATGCTTTTCCGGTTTGTTGGTACAGCACTATAAGAAGGTCCTTTATGGATCCCTTGGAGCAAAACTTCGAAAAGTGGAAAATATGTTTTTCGTCAGGAAGATTTTGCGTGAAACTCAGTCTGCAGAAGCATTCCAAGCTCATCCGCTTGTGTTGCTGGTTGTTGGACCAGTCATTGCCGGGGAAATTGCTCAGGAGGAAATGCCGTTACGCACATTGTTCAACCAGTGTGGGACTCCGGCCCGAAAAAAATATCTTATCCCATGTCTATCATTCATGGGCCGCATACCCACTAAAACCCCCTTGTGGGTCCAGTCAGATGGCAGTGAGTCCTCATCCATAAGTAGGCACTCCATGTGCTTAAGACCAGTTGTTTATTCAACGCAAGTGTTCCGAATTTAATTTTATCAGTCAGGAGGCGCTCGCGCTTGTAACACCCTATTGATAACTTTCAACCACTGGTTATAAATTTCCATCGGGGTAATTATCCTGTCCGGAGTTGTGATCACACGGTTCAAACGGAGGTTCCATATTAGATGCCATGCAACGGAAGCTAGAATCGCAAATAGTCTCCCTTTTTCCGGGAGGATGACGTCCTTGTCTGATTTAAATCACACAAGGTTACAACCCAAAATCAGGCCCCAGTTCAGGATCGGCAGGCGGCCGTGCTTCTTTGACCGAAGCTGTTCCGTTAGGTTCTATAGTAAATTTTGGCCCTGTGCATCACATTCCAATGCGTTCTAGTGTTTCAGGATTGCCACACACATCGCCCTGATCTCTAATGTATCAATGTGGGACCAGGCCGCTCATCCATTCCTCTGGTCCTTTTACATTGGCCATGCTGGAAAGGGATGGGGCTCAATTATCGCGGACTGCGCACAGGAAAATGTGGTCTTTAGTATTCAAAGTGGACGAGGAAAGTGGCAGAATATCTCCACGCTGGTCGTTCTCCCTCGGACGACGATCCGGGTCTCGTATCTAGACAGTCGTGGTGCTGCTACCCAGGAGGAGCTCGTATTCCCTTCCGACCCCCGCGAAGCCCCAATCACCTCTCATTATCTACAGTAATAGTATCGTGTCTCTTCTGCGGGAGACTTTCTCTATCGGATCTCATCAGCTATCCTTCATGACAACAATCCAACTGTTTGCAGTTTGCATTTTGGCTACTGTAATCCAATAAATTGGGATTTAAGTTGGGAATTTTGCCATACTATTCCGTTCAGGCTGAGGGTTGCTCTCAGGAGCCCCGACCGCTTCTCGAACTCGGCCAAGATCCACCCCGTCAATTTTCACGGGCAAACGGAAGAGCGAGTCAGCGAGACACACGTGAAGCTGTATAGACACCGCTTTGAGCCTCGGTTGCACCGCTTGTGCCCCGGTGTTAGCGTGTGGCGTGAGCGGAAAGCTAAGTGAGTAGGGTAGAGTCGGACCGAACATCCGGACCACATTAAAACCAACTGAATCAGCCTTTTTTCATGCGTATGTGATCATTCCTCCATGCAGTGCCGGCAAATCTAATCCATGGGTCGTGATTGTGAGACTGTGTAACAGAGCTGCGAGGCGCGAAACCTATCCCAGGCTTCGGAAAATTGGGCCGTTGGCATTAAAATAATAACATCGAGTATGACGGAAATCCTTGAGTTGCAGAAGTTAGTCTGTCAGTTCTAGATGGATGGGATCGAGGGCGAAGTGAGCAGCAATCGCTTCCGAGTGATGGTCTTGTTACAAAATTTGACATCACTCACTAGTAGTACAATCAGACTATAGTTTCAGCTCAGAAATGCACAAAAACCCAGAGAAATGCCAGAACACTGCACTCAAAATGCATAAATCTTCCCAAAACCTTATGCAATATGCAAATGCATAAAATGCCAGCCTACCAAGTTGGTGGATGCCAAAACCCTATGCATTATGAGCATTATGCACATCTTTCAGGTTACAGGTTCTCGTTTGGGTGCAGCTTTCGGGGCTCGGCCAGAGTAGAACTGATCGGATCACCGCGGCCATAGGGAATTACGAGTACTTTACGTAGTAAAGTGATCGTTCTTTTCATAATCGAGACCAGGTTTTTGAGTACGCGAAACTTTATCAGTGCGTTTTGACGATGTAAAGAAATAGTGGCTGTGTTCATTAGCTTTTTGAAGTCTTTTTAAGACCTCGATCTAATGAATTTAGTGGTGACGTAAACAAGGCGGACGGGGCTGGTTCGAATCTTCCGGTTCGATCAATTTTTTATTTTATTATCTTTCTCTTCTTCGACTTTTCCGCCTGGCATGGCTCTATAAGCGTGTATATTTTTCTTGTGTTGTTCAATTCAGTATTCAAATGCAAGGCGTTTCACTCATTGATCCTACACATGAGTCGACATTTTGATGTCTACTCGGCTATGGTGTTCATATCACTTAAGCTGTCTTTTCTTGCTCTGTCTTAATCGCTTTCACGGAGTACACTATTTCCCCTTCAAGATATGTATGTGTTCGCGTTCGTTCAGTGATCAAGACCGTGAGTTGGGCGACAAAAAATGATTTCATAAACAAGCCGCCCCGGAATAAATTGCCGGACGAGACATTCGGAGGTGTTGTTGAAGGTCTCACCTGTCACGGCGAAGTGCTGTAAACCCAAAAAGACTCCATAGCTGTATCGGGCGCGGATGATTGAAGCACCCGAAATAATTTAAATAAACACTTCCGTCCGAAAGTTAGCGGTAAATTAGTCTCTTATAAACAGACGCTATAACATTACTTACCTCGTACCTCGGTTGTTATAGTCTGTCACTGACCTCGATCGAACAATCGCTAGTGCCGTTATTATATAATGATCGGAGTTTGAATATGTTCCCACACTCATTACAGATGACGGCCACGCGTCTTCTCGCGTTTCTGCCTTCGCTGGCACCTCCAAACCTCCAATCTGACGCGTCTAAACCCCCTATATATCCCTCTGAGCATTGGAATGGACGGAAATCCTCCTCCACCACCACCAATGACGAAGGTTCGCGTATACCAACGGTTGCCGAAGCTTTACGATCCCTACCATCGAGTCCATTCGTGCAAAAGGCACCTCGTCCGCAGCCAACAGTCCTGTTACTTTTGCATCGACTTAGAACTCCAAACCTTTAGTAACCCAAACAAGCCTTTACCCAATTTTATGAAAAGGGAGAAGACTTTTTGAAATTTCAGGTCAGGCGACTTTGTGGAAAAAGATACATGTACAGAGACAAACCGGCGAGACAATATGAGGGTTCTGAAAATGTACATGCTGTCCCTAAACAACCACCACACCATATGGTATATTATAAATATACAGTCAAGATCTCACTACTCTTTGGTATCCGATATTGGTGGGGTCGACGTGTCAGGTTGGAAAGGCGCGACTGCACCTGCAGTATCCATCTTTACATAGATAAAGGGTATACATCGATTTAAGTGAGCAGCAGGAAGAGGAACACGCACGCTAGCTATTCATTCACATAATTCCACACGATGTCTGTCGACTCGGCATCGAGGGTCGACTGCGTGATCATCGTCAGAAGCGTCACTGTTCACCAAAAAAATAGATTCAATACACAATCTACCAGAAATGCTTCGGATTCAGAGAAACACGCACCGAGTATCCTCAGTAAAGGCTCCGCACCGTCGATCTCGCTTAGCTCCTTTCCGACGATGCCCCCGGTCGGTGATTTACTTTGAGTGGATCGTCATGTATTGCCGGCGCGTAGAGAAGGTGGTTGGCCAGCGAGCGGTCGAAGTAGACTGGGTCTTTAGGGCTGTGAGAGTGTGTTAAGAAAAAGAAGATAGAAGAGGAGAGGAAAGAATGTACTAAGCAGATCTGCTCTGGAATATCGAGCTTCATCTCCGGCCTCCGGGTCCCATTTGGCTAAGCATCTCAAGGTGAGTATGACACAAAAGACGCCATCGTAGCATGCACATCGTCTCGTTCGCGTTTAGTACCCCGTGTACCAGTCCCTTGGCGTGTTCCTGACTGTGTAAAGGCGCCGGTGGTAGCTGCAGCCTGTTTTCTTGCCGTCGCACTGGCCTTGGGCTCTTTCCGTGCGGCCGAGGTGGAGGTGGGATACTCTTTTGCAGCTCCTTCTGCTCGAGGCGATTCATCTTGGTCTATTTTAACAGACGCGTCGCCAGAACCCATTCGTCCCATCTTGCAAGCAAGCATAGAGTGAGCACACGTGCGCCCAGAGAACTTGAGCTTGACGCACGTAGTATTCCCGGGATCAGTTGCTTGACAATTGTAAACATCTTCCGATGTCCGTAGGGGCAAAGCCAGTGACACCTAGGTGTCATAGGCCGTGGTTGTGGGTGAGGGAGGCCAGGGAAGCTGGAGAACGATGGCAACGCGCAGAGAAGGTCGTGGGAACAGATTCAAAGTCCGACGATTATATAATAACGACACTACACATACACGATCGCGCGTCAACTACAGACTAGCGGTAAATACATGTCTGGCCTTCTGATGATTGATATGCTCCCACACCAGATATGGTGAAAGAGAACGCATCGGCCTTGCGTTCAGTGACGCCTTTCGTGCGGTCGATGCTGAGTGCACCGGTGGCATACAAGAGAGCCGAGGTCACAGCCTTATAAACATCAGTGCTTAGGTTTGGAACAGATGCAAGTGACACAAGGCCCACTCAAAAGGGAAATATCCGTCAAGTCACTACCTTTCGCTCTTATCCCATCATCACCCGGGCCCCAGCATTCTTCCCGCTTCAATTAGTGCTTCAACACTCAACAAAGCCCCTCAAGACTTCGCAACCGTCAAACCCAACGACCTGTCGAGTATCAAATAGTTAAGGCCTAGCTCAAAGCCAGGGTAGCGCAATATTTCCCAAGAATGGAACGCCCAAGGGACCGTTATGACAATCCACAACCTCGGGATTCCTCAAAACACTCAAGTACCTCGCCACACTGGTCAAGTTTCAGATGCAAGGGATCCGGGAGCGCTCTGAAACATTCTTCAAGCCTCGCAAGATCACCTTGGGCAACGTCTCGAGTTATGTCTAATGCTGAGAGCTGTCCATGTGCCGTTCATCGTGTTCGCCATCTCGCACATTCTAACTCCCTATTTGAGGCACTGGTATCGCATATGCTGCGCTACAACTGAACCCTGCTCATTATTTTGGAAACAGGTTCGACATACAACGGTATGCATCTAGACACGCCTTTCGATTGAGAAGCTGAACAATCATGACAGAGCAGTTCGACGTACGCCGGTGTACTGCTTGACGGTGGACAGAGACGAAGGAGGTCGTCATGCTCAAGCTACGTCTCACATATCATGTCATTCGTCCGCAGTCGAATCAATTTAAGCCAGCCTTCTCAAACGTCCGTCCCACCTTCATACTTTGGAACACTTCGCATACCCACCAGGTGAGATTGGCACCGCCTCCTGCTTTGCAAATACCCGCGCCTTTGTGTCGTACAGGGTTTCACGGAAATTCGGATCTGATTTTTTGCGCTCCTGCGAAGAACCCTACGTGTTTCCGGTATGTTTTGCTCATCCTGACCTTTCCTGATTCAGCGTTCACTTTTCCTTTCGCCCAGCACCTTACAAACCTTCAAATTCAAATTTCTGGCTCGTGCGAACGGCCCACATCCGTGGCATTAATCTTTTTTGCTCGCTCGGCAAGAGAGAGATACTACGCCCTGGTGAGTCTTTTATCAAAACTGTATTTTCGTTCGCACTGCCCAATTTAACTCCAGTGTCCTATAAGCACGGCATCTCCTCCAGACGCGTCTCGGAAACGCTTCTAACGAACCCAGAATTAGGCTACTCTCTCGCCGCTGTGTCACGCCATACTGTGAGTAGGTTTCCGACGCGTCCACCGATCACCAATATCTCGCACGATGTTTCCGACTTGACCTTCTTGACGCTGAAGTATGTGTATGTAGACATGTTGCGTTAATAAATTGCTCTTCTGAATGTGTCATCGCTGTACTTCGGTTTTGCCCAAATCTACACAGTTTCCACAGGTTAATTCTCTATCCACTTCAAACGAATGGAATTATTGTCCACCCCTGTTCGGGAGATGTCGAGTACGAGATGTGCAGTCCTGAGTAACTTCTGAACAACGAGTGATTGGTTATTTTAGACATGTTGCAGAGCATACCTATGCCGAAGCGAAGCGAAGGCATGTCTTGTATACCTTCGTCTTATGTGCTGAAAGTTTCACCCCACAGTTGTGGCTCCGTTTCCTCATATTCTAATCCAACAATTGCTCATTCAGGCGACACTATACTTGTTCTGAACTCTCGTCTGACTCGGTGCAGGTCCCTTGCAAAATAATAACTGTTGGCAGGCCAAGAAAAAGGGTCTCCTAGCTTAGCGCTTTACCGTCAAACAAACAACACCTCTAGTACCTCATCTGAGGCTCTATCTAGTACTACGTTCGAGTTTTTTTGGGGCTACATAAATACGTGATAGGGTTAGTGTTCTCATCGCGGACAAAAAACCGTTAAAAGGGAGTCGGTGGACTCTCAACGGCCGCATAACACCGATGATCTGTGTACGGCACCCCGGGATCGCCTCTTGCCTTTTGCCGCATGATCACTTTCCCAATGCGCCCGCCATGTTGCAGTCCTTGTGAGTCTACGGTCCACTCGCGATGGTTGTTTCCATTGGGCCTCGCAACATCGTTACTGCAAAAGTTGCAGCAAAACGCCGTCCTACGCTGTCCTAACTTATGCCTGGGAATAGATTCTCGTTATCGAGGAAAGTGTTCCCATTATGAACTGATCGCCTGGATCTAGCTTGTGTTCAGGACCACATTGGCCCTGAATCTTATCCATGAGTCCTCTCCTGGTTCTCCTCTACCTGTCTGTGTCTTACCTTGATGTTCTTACCTGGCCTCATCGCACAGAACACCGCGAGGAACCCCTCGCATCCATTGTACATCTATTGCACGGCCCGAGTCTGAAGAAATCACCACCATCAGTCACCTGGAATTTGGTCGCACAACTCATCATGTCGCAAATATCCTTCGTCCGAACCGGGAAGGCCAAGATGGAGAGGTGGTAGCTATCATCGCGCAGTCAGATACCGTATTGTACCACGCCATTGTGGCGGGGTTGACAGCTGATTTAATTGTGCGTATTCCAGCGAGACTATCTGTAGGCTCTGCTAATGCATACATCAACAGCCGTTTCCGATATCTCCCAGGAGTTCGTTTCTGGGAATGCTCCAACTGCCGCGCGCGACGTCCTGCCATCGAATTGCTGCCACGTGTTCCATTCTCGAGCCTCTGCTGGCGGGACCCAAAACCTAAATCACCGATCTCGGTTCGCGTTGGAGATCCAAGAAGTCCCATCCCTTCTGGATGCTTATCCCAACCTAGGCGCCGAAACAGAGAATTGTCCACTCCAGCCCTATCCCACAAAAGTATCAATCATTTCGCTCGACGACATTGCCCTGTACATTCGTTCCTCGGGAAGTATCGGACTCCCAAGAGCTGTCGGCGAGACCCACCAGATGCTCAAACAGTGGATTATCCTCTGTAAGCCCATTTATCTTACGGTCCACATTTCTGAGATAATTTCTACCCTCAGCCCCAGTCGCCGATGTGGGGGCCGAGGCTGAGCACTGGGAACCTCTAGGAGCTATGGCAGTGCCGCCTTTTCACATATTCGGCATCTGGGAACAGCACGTGCAGCCCCCCGCCGGCACCTGTGTTGCAGTGTACTCACCAGCCAGAGCACTTCCGGGCGCACTCCCTATTACTCCTTTGGCTGATAACATCCTTGAGCACGTGCGCATGACCAAGTGCCCTGTCGCTCGTTACGGTGCCCGTTATGTTGACCACTTGGTCTGAATCTTCCACTGCTGTAAAATACCTCAAGACCCTGGATCGGATCGTGCATCGCATACTTATTTCAAGTTTCCAATCTGTTACATTTTCTGATGAGGATGAGCAACAATAGCTGTTCGCAGGCAGGCCCCTCCCACAGCGCATCGGGGATGATCCCGTGAAGCAAAGGCTACGCCTTATGAGTGCCTATGGCACCACCGAATTTGGCGCCCTTTCATCGTTGATTCCATATGAAGACGACATCAAAGAATGGGCCTGGTTCCGTGTCTCACCGCTCGTGAAAGTGAGGTGGGCACCGCAGGGCGACGGGACATTTGAATGCCAGATTCTGGTGTGCTCTTCTTCTGGAGGCACATTAACGGTATTCTGATTCAGGTCAGGTATGGGAGAATCATACCGCGATGGTGGACAACTTGGATGATATCAAAGGCTATGTGACGTCCGACCTGTGCGTGAATCATCCGCAGAAAAAGCACTTGTGGAAACTGTGTGTACGGGGTCTCATTTAATCGTTTGGGAAGCTAAATATCAGTGCAGCATTGGACGACTCGACGAAGTAATAACCCATAGTTCCGGGGAGAAAACAGTGCCTGGGCTTATGCAGGATATTATCATGAGCGGTCCGCAGCGAGTCTGGTTGATTCAAGTGGTACATACTATTGCTAATCTGCCAGTTAGTATCACCAGTGCTGTTATGTTTGGATGCGAGCGCCCGCAAGCAAAAATCGATGTTCACAATGTGACTCAACTGGCCGAGCTCAGGAACAAAATCTGGCAGCTCTTTCGTTTCTGATAATTGTCATGTGCTCAAGGCTTTGATTGATAGGCTCATAATTGAATAGGCAAACGAAAACGCCCCTGCCTTTAGTCGAATCTTCAAAGAGATGATCTTGATCGCTTCTTTGGACAAGCCCTTACCTCGCGCAGGGAAAGGAACCGTTCAATCCAAGGCGGCAATTAGTCACTGTGTTCAGACCCTCCCTGCACAGAGGCTTGGTTCAGGTACCTACGCAGACCTCTACAGATCGCTCTGTGTAGGGGGTCTATACGGACGACGGCACATCCATTTATTCACAATGCACGGCACATTCTTACAAGCACGGCACATTCGGGAAATGTGTCGTGCTTGGAGACATCAACGGCACATTCTATTTTTGAAAATAGACCGTGTACCTCTCGTGCTTGGAATGAGCACGTGAGTATTTGCATCCTTCTCTCTTCCCACCACATCCGCATACCCATCCCCCGCGTGAACGCGTCGAAAGCGCGTCAAAATGGCCGATACGACTTCCAACAACTCAAAACACACCCCTGCTGAGCAGCTGTTCATCAACGCGCTTCCAGCACGCCGGTTAATGGACTTTCGGAATTACGTGGGTCGCGTCGCACGCGTGGCGTCAACGTGTTGACCCGTTTCGTTAGATGTATTCACCGCTCTACATCACGTCCAATGCAGCAGGCTTCCTTTGCCACGAATGGATTGATCTTCCCGCCTTGAAGGGCTTCCTTGCCAGCTCTGCGACAGCAGCGGATTCGAACGCGTCAACGCGTCCGGATGTTAGCCCGGCTGATAAGTCCTTTCTTGATAGTCTTTCTGTGGCGGAATTGAACGCGTTCCGGAGCTACGTATGTGGTTGTTCTCCATTCCCCGCAAAATAGGTTTCAAGCTCTTATTTTAGGTCTATTCCCCCGCGTACATCTTGTCCAATGCCCCACAGTTTCTCGATCTCACCTGGGTCGATACGAGAAATCTTAGGAGCTTTTTGGCGCAGAACATGAAGGCTATTAGGTTCGGTATCATGAAAACCTCTCTTGCTTACCGAATAAACCAGATTTAAACGTGTTCTCAGTAACTCAAAATGCAAGGCCGTTGACTCGCATGGGATCAAGTGCGAGGGCGCACCAATTATGAAGCTCAAGCCTCAGGTATCTTTATTTTCTTCTTCGCCCAATCACTTGCCGTCAACACGAATTAGGGGTCTTCACGCGGACATGAGTATTTCATAGCATGCAGCGGCTTTACACCGTCTTTCAATCACGGTCATCAAACACACTCGATTCCGGACAACGTTGACGAACAATTACTTGCCAAGTCCCTCGCTGACCAGCCACTATCCGACGACGCCACCAAAGACACGCCACCTTGCACTAAACTTGGGGATCCTCACACGGGCCATAAACTGCAGTTTTGTCGTACGAAAAGCCCGATTCAACTGGAAGATGGATTTTACTCACGTTCGTACCACAGCTCATGCCCACATTTCGAACGGCAAGGTTGTCTGCGGCCGGATTACGCAGTACACGTGCTCCTCGGCACGATCAATCTATGTACCAACGGACACGACAATTCGAAAAGTCAAGCCCAAGAAATCACGGAGGGTAAGGCTCACCGGTGAAACCATCCGTCCAGAAAACTCATGGTTTCAACCGTAGACTTGAGTAACAGGAACATGTTGAATTTTCTGAGCACGGTTGAATACAGTCTAGCATAGCACATGTTAAATTACCCGTATATATCTATATCCCGTCGCATTCTGTTCATAAATCTTCCAGTACTCGACTTCCAGGGTTACGGCGCGAGCTCGGAAGCCACGGGTACGCACGGAAGGTCTTGTAAACGGCTTAGTAGAATGTGCCGTGGATATTTTTGAATGTGTCGTGGATGGCTTCAATGTGTCGTGCGTCAGGGCGAATGTTTCGTGGTTCAAAGAATGTGTCGTGGCTGGCAATAGTGGGAGGGGCCGTGCTTGGTCTATCCCGCTGTGTAGGTGGCTGGACAGGCTCTGTGTACCTCTGTATAGCTGTGGGCAGGTCAGTGTATGTCAGTGCATCTCAGTGTAGGTCAGTGTAGGTCGTGGTAGGTCTGTGTAGTCATCTCCATAGGATTAAGATACTGTAACAACAACCGCTGCGGATGTTGAGCTGGCAAGAGAAACTCTGGTCTGTGCAGCTCTGCGGATGTACCTACCCTCACTACACTGACATATACAGACTCCGCGTAGTTGTCTACGCTTCGGCTACACCCAGCTACCCGGACACTGTGTGTAGTCGTCTAAACGGGATCTGTGTGGCCAACTAAACATGTCTACGCATATCTAAACTCAACTACCCAAACTGTGTTTAGGCCACCCTTGAACGTAGTGAGTATGTATGCTCCAGAGATCGAATCGCTGTATGTACACAATCCACGAGCCGTACCAAATCCTTATTTTTTATTTATTGGGTTGATTGGGAGAACCTCTGCCGGATCAATGTCCGAAGCTGTTTCAAGGTCTTCCAAGCCTGCCCCGGAGCCCTGGAGACCTTGAAACGGTATGCGACATCTCCCAAGCCGCCCCACAGCAACTGCCCAAATTTGTCAAGGTGCCCCGACGTCTCAAGCCGTCTCATTCCGTTCTAAGCTGGTGAAGAAAACCCAAGAGGAGAACAGGAAGGTGAGTAGGTTTCTCAGACAAAAATCAAATGATCACTTCGTCTGGATACATCAATGATCCTCGTTCGGGTCGAGTCGAATTTGTGCGAGACCCGAGTGTCAAGACGAGTGAATGCATGGGTAGCAGAAGACATCCTGCGGCAGCAACGGGTGAAGGTGGGATTCAAGCTCGAAGAGGATGGACAATGCATTAGAGGTGGAAAAAGCAGAAAGTCATTGGCAGGTGAAGGATGAAATGAGGCAGGTGTACACGTTGGTCGACTCTTTGACCCGGTCCACTTCCATTGAATAGCATTGTTGTTATCTGCTCCGTAAGGCAAACACTCGACATACCAATATTCACCTGAAAATTTGTGCACGAACTCAACGGTTGACCGGCGATCAAGCCGAACATCAAATCTTCGGTATTATCCGAAGTCTTGCGTACGCAGGACAAGCACAGCCACAACGTACACGAACGATTGATAAACTTATAATATAACCGCAGTGAGTATTTGGGCTGCGATGATAACATTAATTCACATAAATGGTGCATACCATAAGGAGAAGCGGGCTGACTGTGATCCTCGAGAACAAAAAAAAAGTAAAGTACGAGTTATGCCGTGCGCAGCATCGGCCTCCCCCCAAGTATTGGACGGAAGCTACGGTCTCGCTTTACAATGACTCAGACCTTCAAAATATCATGTGTTTATAGAGGACCCCACGTTCAACGTCCTCAGAAGCAAGTCTGGTAATATCCTCGTGAACTAGGGGTAAGATGTCCTATAACCTCGAATGCCTGCACTTCATTCTACCCATTGGAAAAATCCATCTCTAGGGCCCCACAATGGCATTTTGAACCCCGTGCCTTACTATGGAACTGACCATCTGGTGCATTACAATGTCTTTCGGCCGGGCTCAGCAGGGTTACTGCTACTTGCGGAACTTAGGGCACGCATCATTTTAATTTTTGATTTTGATCACTTCAGTATAACGGCAGTAACTCATTCAATTCTCACTTGATTCGGATAATTTCTATATCACTGAAACCACATTCAAAATCCGCAGGCGCCTGTGCTCTCAGAGTTGCAACACACCGCAAAAATTACCAAATTGGGAAATTCGGACCATCTTGCATATAACACTTCCTTTGAGTGAAGAAGGGCATTACTGGCTATTCAACAAGTGCCCGAAACGCACTTCAGCCTGTAATATCTTTTACCGAACATCTTTTTATATATGCTAAAACGCAGGAATGGCTGTATGGTTGTTTCCCCAAAATCCTCAGCCACACTGAGCTGTCAGATATTAGCCAGTTTTGTTCTTGTCTATTAAGCATGTCAAGACCTATATATTACAATTTGAACTACCCTTTCATCTTAAGATATAAGTATAGATCCTCCTCACGAAATATAAGAACCCTCCCAACTCTTCTGCATCGACAGCGAGCGTTATACACAAAATGGTACAAATTTCCCAATATCGTAATTTTCGTGGTGTGTTGCAATTCTGAAAACACGAGCACCTGCGGATTGTGAATGCGGTTTCAATGATATGGAAATTATCCGAATAGAGTGAGAATTGAATGAGTTACAGCTGTTATACTGAAAGTGATCAAAATCAAAAAAATTGATGCGCGCCCTAAGTTCCGCAAGTAGCAGTAAGGGAGCACTTGACGTATTTAAGGTTTAAATAGACGCCCTGCATTCCGGATTTGAATGCTCCGCAAGAAAGAGCAAAAAATGTATTTCGGCTGTCCTCGGAGGTAGTGTTGCCGCTGTCCGGTTCAGAACCGATTCCGAACCTGAACCGAACCCGAACCGAACCTCAGTTCAGGTTCAAGCAGCGGCAAAGGACCGGACCGAACCCCAGGTGCGGTTCGGGGTTCGAAGATTGTTGGATTTTTCCGGACCTGTCCAAACATGTCCGAACCTGTGCGAACCTCAAATTTTCTTTGTGTCAAATAACAATATTCACCAAAAAGAAATCGCGTACGCGAACCTTCTTGGTGTCAACAGAGGTGTCGTGACCGCGTTAGAGCCAAAAGGGGGGATCAAGTGATTCATGATTGTGGCAACACACCTGTTCCTTGACTTCCGGCACAACGTCCATCGCACCAGCTCGTCGCGGGCTTCACTTAATTTTCCTTGTGTTAAACCAGCATAAACTTGCTCAAACAGGGCCTTCAATTCGAAAACAGCAACAAAATTCAAGACACAAAATTACCACATGCTCCATATCAGCCCGGAGCCAGCATACTGCCAGTGCATCACCTCCGACCATCGGGCCTATACTTGCACTCACATCTTACTATGGTTTCCTCCCAACACACATTTCCTTGTCTTCTGCCGGCTTGAGCCCGCCAGTACCTCTCTCTTTTTCAGGCCGAGTTTCTGAGCTGCCAGCTAACTGCTCTACTGGGTATGCACGTCTTGTCTTCGAATTCATCGGTATATCCCCATTATATGATCTTCCCCCATGAAGAGAGGATGTTGGCTGTTTGGCAATGTCGTCTTGGATGCTCTTGACGAATAATTTACATTTAGTACTGTGTTTACATCCAAATCAAGCAAGAAAAATTTGCGGTTCGTTGAGGTCCGAACCTGCTCAGAACCTGAACCGAACCCTTGGTGGACCGGACCGATGTTCGGTTCGGGGTTCGCCCATTTTGCCCGAACCGGACCCCAGGTCAGGTTCGGGGTTCGGAAATTTTGGCAAAGAACCGGACCGAACCGGACATCGGCAACACTACTCGGAGGGACAAGGTACCTGTCCACTTGTGAGCAGTCTGATGATACGGCCCGACGTACTCAAGCTCGCAGGGGTGGCGCCACAAGTGGCGCAGCGGTATTGGTACGGGCGCGATCATCATGCCGTACGGATGCGCGGAGGGCGAAGAAGATATCGCGTGGAGTTTATCAGCTGTGGGGCTCAGCACAGAGTCGCTCTGGGTCGCCTTCGATGCGACAGGGGATAAAGGTTCCGCAGTCGGTATGGCCATGATCGCGCGCCGGCTGATACGCGTGTTGGTAGTGTCGTCGATGGCCTCCGTGGTACTGATGACGTCATCAGCCTGCGAGTAGACTGAGCCGATCTTGCGCTTCTGTCCACGCGACTCGGAGGGCGGGGGACTGTCGAATAAGGGGGTGTCCAGCGTCGGGGAGGAAGCCGTAGGATGTGATACCAAGTGCATTGACGCGGAAGGAGAAGCAATGTTGGGCGTCGAGAGACTGGGTGCGGATACAGCGCTCATTGTGTGTGTACGGGTCAGAAGGCTCGCCTGGTCCAGTGAATGGGGAGAATTCGGTATCAGCACGTCACTGTCCAGAATACTGTACTTTTTCATTCAAATCGACAGGGGGTGTGACGCGTGACCCATTTTACCTATTCGACATTTCGGCAGTGGCCGAATTTTTGCGTGACACCTCCAAAATTTCAGCATTTGAACCGAAAATTTCGTCTTTTTTGCACTTTTTGGGCAGTTTGGGGACCTGCGTGACTGCTTGGAGGTTCGACAGAGGCCCGAGTGACGCGTGACCCCGACCGAATTTCGTGATCGACAGAGGGGTGCGTGACGCGTGACTACCGATTTGAAGGAAAAAGTACAGTAGTCGGATGGTTCTCTGATACGGCAGGTGCGATAACGTCCCCGGCATCGTGGGGGGCGGGAATAAACGGGATGACAGAGCTTTGGGCGGAACAAGAGTTTGACGTCATTCTGACCATGCCGCGGGGCACACGACGGCGGTTTCCTCGAGTCGGAACTAGATAGGCGGACGTGTTGACTGCGGGATAGTTGAGCTCCGAGTTTGCGCCTCCTAACAGTGAAGGATCGATCGTGCCGTCCCAGCATGGTGTCCACGAGCGAAGGCTGGGTTTCGAGCGGTGCGGGGTCGGTGGCCGGGGGAGAAAGCAAGGAAGGAAGGGAGACCTGCTCAGTTGCGGTCAAGGAAAATCTGCGAGTGAGGTATGAAATTCATACCGGAAGTCGGGAAAACTCGTCTGCAGTTGGCTCGCCTGCCTGCACTGTGGTCGCCCGCAGCTTCGCTCGGAGGAGATCGATCTCGGACATCAGAAGGGCGAGACCGTCAGGCGAAGCACACTGTAAACCATAGCGGAGACCAGCGTTTTCCATCTCTAGTTGGGCGACCCGCCTGCCAGGCGCGTGAGTACACGTCATATAGACAGGAGGACATATGCTCACTCTTCCAAGGCGTGGAACTCCTCTCTACGACGTCGTCTACTGGAAGCGGCTGCGGCACGGTTTTTGATGCGGCGCACCTCAGCCTTGCTCATGATGGGTCGGAATTGGCTGTCGTCTTCGGGGGCCTCAACACCGACCACATGGTCCATAGACGTGCGAGAAATAGTTGAAGCAGATGGGGTGGAGCTGACTGCCGGAAATGAGACGTATATCGTGAGTCCAATGAGGGCACACCCGGCACAGTTATGTATACGCCTGATTAATATTTTGTCCGGCCGATATGTTCATTCACTCCAACACATGTATGTTCGCCCGTAGAAGCCACTCGTTTGTTGTAGGCAAGTCGAAATCACCTGGATCCGTGCTCAAGAGCGTCTCAATTAGTGCCTTTGTTGCAGTTGACTGGATTTCTCGGCGATGGCCAAACCTCAGCCTTCATCTCAAGCTTGAATTGAAATTTCCCCGTCTGCATCGTCTCTGCCCACGTTAGCTTTATCAGAATAATCCCTTCATTATCTATTCCCAATGCAACCACGCAGCGTTGAATCCAAGAATAAAACATCTACGTGTTTTCTAACGCCCCGATCTAAGAATTATACTACATACCCAACGCTACGTCGCATGGCCCGCGACTATCTTGCTATTCAAGGCTCCGCAACTCCCGCTGACCGCGCCTTCTCTAGTGGCAGTCTCACCGGTACGAAGCTCCGAAACAGACTGAACATAGAACTGTTCGAGGTGTTGCAATTAATGAAGAGTGCGTACCGCAATGGGTATATAAGCGCCAGGGAACTTGCGGCGAAGCATATGGAAGCCCTTACTGCGGGGCTCACGCAAATACAACCGTGCGAACATCCCGGGCCGGAGATTGATCACTTTGTAGGACCAAAACCCATTCAATTTAGATGAACCAATATATGTTTGAGGTCCTATTTGATATTACTTTTATACTGTATTCGTCACTTTTCAATACAACTCGATTTCAGAAACTTAATTTTTCAACATACCCCCATTTATTTTATTGTACAACAACAGTGTGCCGAAATAACATTGTTGCTATGTGTGGCCCAACCGAGTGTTGGAGGGTGCGTAATATTATCCTCACAAAATTTGTGGCTTGGCTGTTGATATTACTCGTTCGAGTGGTTGAGTCCAGCTACCTCATAATATTATGCCTATGATGGGCTACATCCACATTAACAGTGTGTACAATATTATGGCCAGTCCCCCCTCCAAACAATGCCGTGCGACCTCGCACGCATGGGGATTGCGTTAGTTGCCTGTTTTGCTCTGTCCATCACGGGGCCCACGGGAATCGGCTTCAAGGAACAAAACACACCCCGAAAACATATCAACTTCCTCGACATCACCTCGATCTTTCGTGTTTCGCCTCGATTCCTCCATTTAATAAATCGAGGAATCGACGTTTGGGCTCGAACTCCCTAGCTGGGATTCAACTTGTTCTAGTCATCGAACCGCAGAACGCTACAGACTCAGAAGATCCATGAGGTTATGCATCTTTCTTCCTTGCTTCCTTCACCCCCTCCTCAATTGCACGTTTCAGTTTTGCAATGGCCAGGTTTTTGCGGCGTCTTGCGTTTCGTCGCGCTTCCTTCGTCTTCTTCTGCTTCTGCTCCATGTCCTGGTCCCGTCTTGGAACAGGCCGCGCTGCCGCCTTTGCATCGGCGTCGTCCGCAGCTGGCTCGGCCTCGTCGTCGGGTTCTGGCGTCTCGTGCTTAGGCTTGTCCTCGGCGGCCTTGGAGGAGGCATATGTGAGCAAGGTGGCAACGCGCAGGCAGCCCGGAAGACGAACCTTCTTCGTTGGCCTGTTCCTCGTCAGCCTCGGAGACATGTTTCGCCTATCGTGGAATATGAGCAAGGTACTAACAGAAGCGCAGCCGCACAACTGAAGACGGACTTTCTTCTCTTTCTTCGCCGGGGGCGCCTTGTCGGCGTCGTCCGCAGCAGACTCGGCTTCATCGCCGTTGGCCTCTGCCATAGATGCCCCGCGCTTACGCTTGGGCTTGTTCTCGTCGGCCTTGGGTTTCGACTGTCGTCGTATATGAGCAAGGCGGTAGTAAAGCGCAGACAGCACAGCTGAAGACGGAATTTCTTCGCCGGGGGCGTCTTGGCGTCAGCGTCGGGGACAGCGGGCTCGGACGCAAACGTCACGAAAATGGCTGGAAAATCAGTATAAATTCAAAAATAAATTTGTAGTGCTCAGTGTCTTCAGAACACCACAATTCCACAGTTACTATCATTGTTAAGCCTCCCTGGAGTCTTTCCGTGCCAAACTGTTGTGTTCTGGCCCAAATTCAGGCCAGAGGAAAACAAACAGAAAAAAATAAAGAAGCACTGCGTTCCCACCCCCTGTAGACACACGTAAACACACGTGCGTCGACCTTATCCGACATGCGGCGATCTTCGGCTACGTTCCGTAGACCATGACATGGACGGAGGTAGCCGAACGTAGCCGAAGATCGCCGCATGTCGACACATATCGGATAAGGTCGATGCACGTGTGTTTACGTGTGTCTACAGGGGGTGGGAACGCAGTGAAGGTAAGGTGAATTGGATCCAAATATTCTTAGGGTGTACTAGGGCTCTTGGCTAATGGAATAGCATCGTTTCCGCTGAATTTTGGATTTTTTGTCCCGGTCACGCTCAGTTGGGGGGCCTGTCGAAATGTCGAATAGGTCAAATGGGTCACGCATCACGCCCCCTGTCGATTTGAACGAAATAATCCAGTAATGCTAAGGGCCGATCGGGTTAAATGACCATCATTTTCCCATTCAGTGCTTTCTCAAAGTCATCTTGGGAGTTCTGTTCAGAGTAGATGAACAGAGTCGATAGGCCAGGAGCACGTGTTCTTTGTGAGAGTTATGAGTGTCATCTCAAATGAAAACTCAGAGACTTACAACAGTTCACCCTCGAGTCCTAGGCTCGTATATGGTGTTATAACTAATGATATTCCTTCCTGACGTGCCAGCAGTGGCAGGACCCAGGTAAGCGATTTCCCAGAGCCTGTAGGTGAGATTATTACACCGTCCCCATGCCGCATGAGTACCAGGTTGGCAGCAGCGACTTGGAAACTATGTAACCTCCCTCCTGGAGGGATCAGCTTGTTCTGGACAGCAATGTCTGTCCATTCATATGGATCAAGAGACTTTTGAGGGGCGAGGGGAATAGCATCTGCACACTCCAATGGTACCTGAGCCCGAGCACCAGGACTATTTAAAGCATAGGAGGGAGAGTATAATCCTTTTGGTGTAACTTCATAGCCGCTTTTAAACAGTTTTCGAAGAGGAGTCACTGGAGGTAAAGGAGTTGGGGTGTCAGTGGGCTCTGGACCATGAAGTATCCGTAGAGGGCTGGGAATGGAGGTGAGAGACGTAGAACGAATATGTGTTCGGTTTGGTGGCCATTGCTTCGGAATCGTGCCAGGTGTGTGCCCATCCATTTCAACACAATTAAGCCCAGATATATGGAGGGAAGGTTAGTGGGGGGTGTTTTGTGTGGGGGAGGTCGAGAGGAGGGAGCAAGAGGCTGAGAGCGCGTGGTTAACACGTGTAGAACGCGTTGCGAAGAAGCCATCAGAATTTTGACAGCATTTTGCCGGGACTGCGCATTTTGCGGCTATGACAAGTTATAACGCTCTAAAACCGCCCGGAAAACTGTACGCCAATGTACCCAGGGTTCCACAATTTTTTTTTCATGTTTTTATATGGAGTGGTTGTTACAAAATAAAGATTTTGCTATCCGACAGAGAGCCACAGCTGTTAGGTACTTCCACAGCAGGTCCCGTCCATCCTGTCCGTAGCGGCCATTTTTGACGGGCGCTGGAGGACAATATGTGCAAGTAAGTTTCATAAATTATGGTCAGTCTGAAAACGAACTGGGAACTGACTAGAACCTCTAAAATATCATAAAGTATCTCAAGCGCCCCAATATAGGACCCCGAAAAATGTCCTCTGCGTGGTGAACAGAAAATTAACCACGGGACAACTGAGTTGTGCAATCCTCCAACGGCTCAATCACCTTGTCACCGAAGCACACTGACACATTGGAGCAGTCAACGCGACTCAGCAACATGTGAGTTAGCTCCGTTTTCTCCTCCTCAATCTTTGCATTGTCCCCCTCCTCGTACGCCTTCCCTACTCTCCCCGCCTCATCCAGCCATCAAACGTTCTCCTGGTTAATTTTTGGGTGCGCTGCCCGGAGGACTTGGTTCAACCCCAATGGAAAAGAGCAACCAATTTCGCCGCTCGAGTGACGCAGGGTGAAGCGAGTGGGAGTGACGGTAAACTCATTCTTCACAACGGAAAGGCTCGCCGTTTATTTTCGCAAACCAAGGAACATTAACCGTTCTTTAAGCAAAAGGCTCCTCGGCTGTGCTATTCCCCCATATATCCATCTCCTTTCGTTTTTCCTCTGCTCTTGCTCTTCCTTTAAATCCTTTTGTCCTCAATTTCCAGTGACATCGGACACTGCCTCTTCATTTACTGCCTCCCCGCCGACCTACGTGCAGGCAACTCACCGTGTACACGGAATTTGATTAAACTCAACCCCTTTTGCATAAATTGACTTGGAGGGTGTGGCCATTGCGTAGCGTGGCGGATACTCGCAATTATGTATTATAATTGGAAACAAGTATTGTGATTTCTTCTTCACCAGGGAATAATGTGCAGCACGTTATGGAATTTCTTGACTCTTGAGCCATAGGAAAGAAAAGAAGGACCAAAACTTGAAGAAAATGTTGACAAGACCAAGAACAGGATGATTCCCACGAAGGGATGACCGGCCAGTCTTGCCAGCAAATTTACGGGAGCTCAAAACACGATTGGGAGCAGACATAAAGTTTAATTGGACCCGTATCTTCGCCACAGAGAGGGCTGCACACACGGTGGATACAGAGCTCGCCCGCACACGGCGGATTCTGAGTTTCCCCGGCGCCAGCCCTTTCTTCTTTTGTTCCTCCCGCAGCTTCTCAAACTGCGTTTTACACGCGCGACTCACACCGCCGGCGCTGTGGTTCTCGGGGAACGGCTGATACCAGCGCTCATCTTCGTCTTCCACCTCTTCCACCGTGGTCTTCCGACGTTTGTTCGCGTTGGCGTTGACCGGAGTATCCGACACCTCAGCCGCTTGCCCTGCATTCGACTCTGTGCTTCCCAAATTGGGACGAGGCGGTTCCACGGAGTGAGCCTTTTCCTCCGAGTCGTGCTCAACACCAGAGGGATACAGATCCATGTCGACATCCTCTGGATCTGCACCCAGGTTTTGCAAGTCCCCTTCACGATCCACGCCGGCAGAGTCATTATCGGAGCCGCCATCAGACAAGTCCGACGAGCCATCCGAGTTCGCCCCCACCTCCAGCTGTCTTTGGCGACATAATTTATTCTGAGTCTAGGTAAGATGTGATGTGAGCCCCTGCCGCGTCGATCACCCCGTTCCACAGTACTTGCACTGAATGGAAGCCATGGTAGGTGCGGAGATGAACGGAGCGGCTGCCGCACTAGGCTCATCATCCTACAATTTTTTCAAATTGCTTGAAGCGGTGCGTGCGCATGATGCGTGCGATGATGCATGCGCATGGTGCGCACGCATGTGTTGCCACAACAAACAAGGAGTTTGTTGATTCCCACTTCCTTCCCTCCTACCACCATGGCACGGACGAGGACCCCTGTACGCTTACCTGACTCCTCCGACTCTAGCGACGACGATACCAGTGTGCCCCAGCGTGCTCCTCTCGACTGTGTCGTACCCGCATCGACTTGTGGTACGAGCGGAGAGTCACAGATGTCTGACAGTTCAAGCATCAAGGCCCGTTGTCATCATTCCTATGTTTTAAGGGCACAATAATGATTTGACGCATACTTTAGCAAGGCGGATATTCACATACTACAATAAGTAGAGCGCTCCATGAGAATTTGGGTACACTCATATCTGTAATCATTATAGTTGACTGTGCGCGCGCGCTCAGAATATACTTATCTGACAATGATGTTATGGAAATTAATTCGATTTCCATGGCTGTGTTCGCAGGCCGCGAAGCAGCTGCTCTGTCTACCGACAGAGTGACTAGGTCAATGACTCGGGCGGCCACAGGGGCCGCACTGAAAACTACCAGCAAAGTTCGCTTTGTTGATGAACAGTTCTTTGGGCGTGAACACCCAAAGGAGGGCGGGAGTACACAAAAGAAATCTCGCGCAAAAAAAATCAACTGTTCAGAACGCACCTGAACTTGAAAACCATGAACCCGCAGTTCATGAGCAAACTATTCCTGAACCTCAGGAAAACTCAGAATCAACGGTTCAACCTGAACCAGTTCGAAACTGTGATTTTCCACCAAATGTGACGAACTCTCAATCTTCCGAGATTGAAACCGAGCTTGAAAGCATGGATGATTCCCTGTTGCATGTTGTGAACAGCGGATAGCAAGGTTTAAACATACCTAAGTTCATATCCAATAAATATGACCAAGATCTCTTCTTCAAGCACATCTTTACTAGCCCCAAGGATTACCATAACTTCGAGGTTGAAAACAACTTGATCAACCTCAAACAGAATCACGGCCGGGTACTCTGTATCCCGCGCGTTGATTATTATGGTCGAAACCTTCGAGAAATCATTATTTCCGAAGCACATTCGATTCTAGCTCACCTACGCGTGCGTAGCCAGGCTGTGCGCCGGACGAAATCCTTCTGGCGTCGTGACCGTTGTTCTGCGTTGTGGCTGGTGTCGACGACCTGCTATACGTCGTTTTGTTGCTCAAATTCATGTTGTATAGAAGTAGGAAGTAACTAGATAAGCTAGAGAACCCGATGCCCAAGCTTCGGAAAATTTTCGAGACGCCGATCAGGTGCACGTGGTGGTTTGTTGCCAAGAGAGCTCCGTTTCTAGTAATTGTATAGACATTGACCTCAGTTTGAGTGACTGGTGAATTAAACGGTCTGCTGGGCCACTTTTCTGAGGCAGCAAGTCTGTGAGGGAACATCATTAGATTAGGTTTCAAGTCATTGTACAGACATTGACCTCAGTTTGAGTGACTAGTGAATTAAACGGTCGGCTAGGCCACTTTTCTGAGCTAGTAGTCTGTCAAGGGACGTCAGTAAAGGAGTTTTCAAGTCATTACATAGATATTGACCTCAGTTTAAATGCCTGGCGAATCAAATGGCCTGCTGGGCCACTTTTCTGAGGCAGGTAGTCTGTCCAGGGACGTCAGTAAGACCGGTTTCAAGTCATTGCATAGACATCGACCTCAGTTTGAATGCCCAGCGAATTAAATGGGCAAGCAGAGGTTGAATGGATGGTAAATCACATTCAAAGGCCATTAGACAGGTTGTGCAAAAGCCGCATGCGGCTTTTGGCCATTGTGCAAAGCCGCACGGGATTTATGTTTCCTGTGAGTTAAATATCATTATCATTTATCCAAACTTGCATTCTGCGCCCAACATTTCTGCATCTGCGATATAGCTTAATTTGTGAACCCGGGAAGCGCAGGAAAGCCATCTTTTGAAGCAACATGACAAATTGATGCGTCGCATTCCTGCTGTGTTTTGGGCCGGTATGTGAACTCCGCATCACTAATATGAATCCGAGGCTTTTATACACTGGAATGGTATCCTTTCCAGTGAAATGGCTAGCGTCCAGGCCCCAAATTCATCTTTTCCTGCGCAGCTTTGCACTGTTAGGAATATGGCTTACACATCCGGGATATATCTTGCGCCGTTGATGCCGTAGTTATTACAAATATCCGGAAGCCATGGATACTGTACTTAGTGTAAAGGATGTACTTACAATGCGATTAAAAGACATCATCGAACATCATCATACATCATCGACCTACGTCCCAATCGTCATTTGAGCATTGTCTCACGTCACGATCACCGTCGTCTCTCCTTGTGAGACTCGGTCTCCCTTTTTTCAACCCTACTGCGCTCAACATGCACAACGGTCAAAAGCCGCATGCGGCTCGTGCGGCTTTTGCACAGCCTGTCTATTACATAGAAATCATTCAACAACTGTGATCTCCGTCTAGTATAACTGCTTGTACCCCTCCACCGCAACATCCTTCTTCTCCACCCTGTCCACCTTCAACCCCTTCACAGCAAGCTTCTGGAGATACTGTAGTGTGTGGGGTACACATATTCCTTTGTTGACTGTGCGAGGTGGCAAACTCAGCCACACAGGGGCTTTGCCGAACTCCGCGACACAAGCTCGCAGTGCGGCCTGCTGACGTGCGCAGAGAACCTTGATTCGAATTGTGAGTGTTGATCAAGCAATGTAATGCCGTTTTTTGAAATCCACCTGGATAAAACTCGGCATTCAAACCCTGAATCGCCCAAAACACATTCTGAATGGATTCTGGAACATAATATTATGGGGGTGATACTGGGGCATAATTATGGTGTGAAAAAACACACCTCACAAAATAAACACACCTACATTCTTTTCAGAAATTTACACAGGTTGAAAAGAATCACAGGTTCAAGTACTGCGGAATATTCTACACACCCGAACTCTTGTAAAATCAACACACCTGTGTATTGAACTTTTAATAATACACAGGTATAAACCACTCCTCAATAATACACACCTGTACCTTGCTGCTCGAAAATGCACACCTCTATCTTGCTGCACATGATGTTGGTTTGCTTTGCTTTCGCCCGCATCCACCACCGTCTCACCGCATCCCTCGCTGTTCGCATTGACTATACCTGAAACTCGCGAGAGTGAGGCCTCATATCTTGTTCTCAAACATATACTTGACTCCCTTACCGACAAGGGCACCTCTATGGCCCTCGAAAGCATTGAAATTGATGCTACCGAGAAATAATGTTCCCGTTTGCCCAAGGATCACCCAGCCCGACAGGGCCTGCCCTATGCAGTTGAATCATTTTCCACCATTAAACGGGGCACAAACAAATCACAAAGCTATGTCTATTCTGAAATGTGGCGGACTGGAGGCAAAGCAAAGAGTAACATGCCCGTGGGGGTTCTCACCGATCTGAGCCTGGAGGGGGTTTCACACACACACCGGGGCCTCGTTCTTGACCTCAGACCTTTGTCTCTGATGGTAGAGTGCTGTTCTGTCCTTGATTTTCCATGCTAAAACAGTGTCAGGTCCAATGGCTCATCTAGTCGTCTGTCCAGCTATATTCCCGCACTGTGTATGAACACACCATCAAATTGTCGATAAGAAGGTGTGGATCTCTCTTCGGGTCATTTTAAGAAATTTACCCAGTGTACAGATCTGAAAGTTTCGTGTTGGCTTCCCCCTCACCTTTCTCAGCTCTGACTTGGTTTTCCAGTTAATGTAAACCCAACTGCTGTTCCATTCCCATCTTTCTTAAATTTTCCTTCGCCAGAACTCTTTTTGTTAATCTCCAAATCTGATGCTACCCTCAGTCAATCTCTGTCGGTTGTCTTGCTGATGTTTCTGGCGGCTACTCTGGTGTTTGCTTGTTTTCCACTGACCGTTTGTCTGGAGATGTTGTGGTTGACTTTCTGCAAAATATGTCTTTCTCAGCTGGCCCTGCGAGTTTTCATTCTTCAAGAAAATGCTCCTACTGTGTTAATTACTAACCCCTGCTGGCTATCTTCCGCGATCCCACTCGCCATTTAGTCCGCTGTATTCAAATCGTGAGCGCTGCACCACACAATTATGTCTTTACAATCAGAGAGAAAGCTCATTGCTACCACTGGTCTCTCGGAAATCCATTCGTATATCAACACCTCTCAAGCGAATGGGAAGGTGTTCTTATGTTCACTTCCCTCGTCAAATTTATTAACAGAGTGTTTGGTGGGGCGGTAAAATGATTTTAGGTTGGATTTCTCTGGAATATATTCACTTTTAATTATCCTCGTCATCCTTGTGTTTGTTCCTGCAAATACAAAACAAAGATCAGAATCACATTCCTTTGTTCGCCCCTTTGCCCCTTTGCCCGACTTCATCCATGGTTTGTATCCGGCTCATGAGGTACTGCAAACAATATTTCCGTGTTTGGTTCAGTACCTTTAGATCTGCCGGAGCAAAGCTGCGGTGCATCTTGTTCATGTCCGTAATTAGCTTCCTCTCTCCATCCCGCTGTGGCTATTCCCTTATATGAGTATATCTCTTGATCATCATCCGTATACTCAGAGGTATGTAACAGAGACTACTGTCAAAGGTGTGTTCTGATCTCTGTCCTCTTTCTCTCCTTCCTGCTCTTGCCTTGTCTGTAATCAGTTGCTCATCAAACTTACTTTGCCTCACATCTTATGGAGTCCAACACTGGAGGCTTGCCAGTGTTTGGTGCATGCGTGCGGATCGTCTGAGGACATCCTCACCCAGTCGTCAATGTAAGATTCATCCCTAATTCAGTGTCATCGCATTTGCACCAAATTTGCACTCATACTTGCTCACATTGAGCAAGTGGGCTCTTGGGATGCTGTACCAGGCACTCATTTGCGGTGACTTTCTCGACGGCCAACCACTACATGCTCAACGTAGCAGCGGGTTTTGTCGTCACAAGCATCACTTGGAATATCTAGTGCGAATTCATTTCTCAAGTGGCAACTGAGCAAGGGAGTATTTACAAGAAATTTGTGTGAGACAGGACCGAGTTGCCGCAAAAAACAAATGAAGAAAGGCACCAGGCCATCATGCAGCAGAGTCCAGACACCGACCGACACATTTTGGCATTGTCATTAGAGAGCTTGAGCCCAAGCGGCATGCCGCTTTTTGCACAACCTAAAAGCAGCATGCCACTTGGGCTCAAGCTCTCTATTGATTCATTTTCTTTCCCACTCCCCATGCAGTGGTTAGAAAACTTTGGAGCTGGTTGTTTTTCCTATCTCGACCTTGCCCGAATTTCCCGGTGCAACCCAGGCATTATTTATGCGCTCTGCAACACCGCAATAGTTGGCACCACAGTACAATGGTTTGAATCTCTAACTAACCAATGGACCGCGGATTTGAATATCTCAACTGTTTCGATTTCACTCACCTTTCACACAGACAAACACTGTACCCACATCTATCCACAGTCCCGCACTGTGTGCAACCAAGATCAAATTATTCTTGACAAAAGCATTTCTGTCAGAACAGATTCCATGGAATTGGCGTGAATTGCTGGAATGTGCAATGAAGTAGAACTGAGTCAGAGTCAAACCTAGTTACAAGATTGGTTTGTTATTTCTAGTATGAGCACTTCAAACTCAGGTCAATGATTTGACCCAAGGCCTAATACATGTTCCACAGAAGTTCAAGATACAGCAGTATGACAGACATGATGCATGATTTCAGAAGAAGAACAAAACACAACCCACACCCAACCCTGGGAGACGATGAGGAAGATTCCCTATACTTGTTAAATGCTCTGGCGGTGTTGCCTAGATCTGACTTTGCTATTTTGGCTGTTTATTCTCTGGAGCTTGCCTGGTGTTCTCTCCGCCATCTCACAGCAGGTTTGATGTCTCAGCTGAGGTGAGTTCTTGGATGTTTACTGATAGACTCCCCCGCTATCTGTACAGTATGCCACTTGTGCTCGTCGCTATCGCAGCATGGAGGTAATTCGATGTTGTTAGATGCAACGGGTTCTGAGGTCCAAACCAGACTCCCCACCATTTGCTTGCCACCTGCCCTTATCAGTACTGTGGCAGGGCGGTAACTCAATGTTGTCGGATGCACCGAGGTCTGCAGTCCAAACTAACACGCACTTGTTTTGAATGTGTTTCCGCGTTGCATTTGCAGAAGAGTGCTCAGCGGATATGGGTCCGTCACTGCCACTCGTGAACTGGACTGGACGGCTTCGGCCAGATTGAGCGGTGCTTCATCTCGAAGATGACCTCCAAATTCTTGTTTATTCTTGTCCTGTAGATATTGGCGAGCTTCCAGATTCAAGGTAATATTGTGAGAGCCGACTTATGGCGGCAATAAATTCTGCTGCCAAGTTCAGTTGTGCCCTTTGACTGCCCTCATCTTCAAGCAACCTCAGGACACCCTTCCACCCACTTCCAAATTGAACCACTCATCCCAAAATGTGCTGCTTGTATCAAAGGCGGTTGCCATGCTGATTGCTGATCCGTGAGATCTCGGCTGAACCTGTGTATTTTTGAGTGACCATTGTGAGGTGTGTATTTTTGTGGGGTGGCTGGGAGGAGCTGAAGAAAACAAGAGCTCTGGGCTGTGTAACATTTCCTTGCTCTGATTTGTGGTGTGTGTTTTTTTCCCTGGGTTTGTAACATGTGTACTTTGTTACTTGTACTAGTTTGGTAGTTGTGTCTTTTATAGCCCTGATGAGTGGGGTGTGTTTTTTATGCACCAAAGCCCAAAAGGTGGTGAATATTTTCCATAAACTCGTCCAGCTTGTGTAAAATTCCATGAAGCTGTGTCAAAAATAATTATGCCCCAGTATTACAGCCATATAATATAACTGAACTTGAGCAGCCCCGCACCAAACTGAACCCTCGCATTAAACCTGCATGACTTCGTTGACACTTACCTTATGATTACTTTTAGTGCAGTCTTTCCCGGCACGCTTTCGACTTTTATTTTTCCTACCTCTCTCGCATATAATAGACTCAGCTACCGCATAGCCCTTTGGGCCACGTACGGCAAAAATAGAATACAAGTTCAAGTTCAAGTTCAAGTTCAAGTTTACATAATTCCCGCTTTTATTCATTCGAAGCACAAAGAGAGGCTCCCTTTCTCCTTGGGTCCCAGGTCACGCTTCACCGGCGAATATCTGCAACTTATTTTTCTACAAACCCCACAAAGTTGGTTTGCAATCCCCCTCGCGCTCGATGACCTCAGCTTCCTACGCGCGTCCCCGAATCCGTTATTTGAGCGTGCAGTGGCGATGGCCGCCGTTATCGACGTTGACGAACAAGAAAATTGATCGGAAATTTTGATGCTGAACTCCCCACAAGCAAGGCATTCAATTGGTGTGGCACCCTGAACTATTACAATTGATCTGACTCGGAATTCAAGACCGGGTAAATGGGCACCTTAGCATATTCGGCCTCGAGCCGAGGCTGTGCATGCTCTAGATGCATCTATTAGAGGTCTAGGACAATGGAATAGCACGCCCAATCACGTGGTGCCTGGCATGTTGAAAATACGGCTGTCACGGGAGCGCGCAGGACACAAAAGGGGTCGTCTCGCTTGCCCGGGTAGAGGAAGTGTTGCTCTGAGGGCAACCGAGTGAAGTATATTCATAAATTACAACAGATTATATATATGACTATCTAATAATATCCGGGAGGCAGTAAACCTTAAATATGTTAACTGCTCCCTTATCCCTCCTGCTCTCAGCTGAATCAAAACATTCAATAGTGAAGCACAGGGTTCAAAATGGCATTATGAAGCATGTGATTCAAAATGCCATTCAAACCTTAAATATGTTAACTGCTCCCTTATCCCTCCTGCTCTCGGCTGAATCAAAACATTCAATAGTGAAGCACAGGGTTCAAAATAGCATTACGAAGCCTGTGACTCGAAATGCCATTCTGCGGCCAGCAAGCATAAATATACATCATATATTGTCCTTGAGAAGAGAAGAGGAACATAATTTGACCTGGGTACAGGCTCCGGCATGGGGTTCAAAATGTGGATTAAATGATTCAATAGTGAATCACAAGTGTATATACAGGTGACTAGGAGTTGTTTGATTCCCTTTTGATGGTTCAGACGGTACAGAATGCAGCTGAAAGGCCATGAACATTGTTTGGTTCGATTTGCATCAACGCATACATTTTGGTGCTTCTCTCATCATTGATTAAATAAAAATCAGAAGTCGATGAATGAAAATAACAGAGCATAAATCAAACAATAATAGAAGTATTGTATTGTAACTAAAGGGATACTTGTAAATCTATTAAGGATAGTTAGCTGCCTGAGCAAATTATGGCTGCAAGCTACCACAATATGGACAATTTCAAGGCTTTCTAGCTTTTCCCCCCGCTCCCACAAGGGAGACACATACCTGCCCGTACTGTGACGAAACCCGCCGGACGATGCAGGGTCTGCGCTCTCATATTGAGCAAAGTAAAGTCTGCCGCCAAAGAAGATACATCGCCTACGCTGCGGAATCAGATGACGATACCGACTCATCGGATGACTCCAATGAGGACGAAAATGGCCTTGAGGAGAGCGATGCGGCTGATAGAGAGATTATAGTGGATGTCGAGGAGCCTGTGGGCACGGTCAGCTATCTTTCGGACGACGAGGACGAACCCAATTTGTCTGCCGATCCTCCGCAAAGCAACGACTCACAATTGGGTCGCCTTTCCCCGCTGCTGAGCCTGAGCCGGGAGCGCATACTCGAAAGCGCCAGCGTGCGACTGTGGAGGAGGTTGAGGACGAGGATGAGCGCTATGTGCAGGATTTTACGGAGCACTTTGAGGCTGGAAAGGGCCTGGACGAGTGCAAGACTTACTTCGAGAATTTCTTCTTCTTACCCGTATTACGTAATATAATATTATTCCCTGCATCGAGGGCCTTCTCCCAGAGCCTTTCAACTCCCGTCTCCTCACCACACTCTTTCGTCTATCTGAGTGGAATGCTCTCGCCAAATTACGCATGCATACGGAGGCAACCCTCAATTACCTCGATAGAACCACCACGGTCATTGGCCGCGAATTGCGATCCTTCGCTGCTGGTGGCTGCACTGTCTGCACACGCCAATTTCATCTTGTCATCTCAGCCGGGGCGCTGTTCTACGGCAATCTCGTCCATCAACACACGATGGATGATTACTGGAGGTCCCGTCGACTTGGGAACGTTGGAAATCGCAGGAGAAGACGCAAGATTGTCGCGGGAGGAGACAGACGATGTCGATCCGGATCATATTTGCATGACTACAACACCAACGCGCAACTTGGAATCGCGGACCGTGCGGCAACAAGCGGCAATTCACCCAGACAAGCCGACCACGCCAGAATATACCTAGTTTTTACCTCCTGTGGTACAATTAAGCACATTCCGACTCTCTAAGATGCTCAGATCGAAAATCCTAACCGTTTTCCAGCTGACAAACTTTTGACCTACAAAAGTTTTTTTTCGGGCCCTCGGCCCCCCCCCTCCCCTCCCACCAGATGTCGGCTATTCTTATCTTTGTCCCCCCTTGTATTAAACCCAAGAGGTGTCCGATTCGCTAGGATTTGCACGTCTCGTTAAATAATCTTCCGGCGGAACTAGTGGCTTCCTGGCTGGACGAATAGAATCAGGCTACGCCGTAGGCAGCAGTAACTGCGATTCACTGCGCTCTGTCAAGAAAAACTGCGGACGGGTCAGCCGTTCCGCCGCAAATGAAAATGCCGTCTTGAAAACCACAGAAAGCGTGGAACGAAGGGGTTGATCCAAGAGGAAGGGCGGAGGAAAAACAAACGGAGGATGGATATATGGGGGATTAGCACAGCCGAGGAACCGTTTGCTTGAAGAACGGTTAATTGCGCAAGCATCATCTGAAATTGAGGAGTGAGGAGGAAAGAGGATAGACTGGATGGGGATGAAACAAAGAGATACAAAGAATCGCGAAGGTAATCGTTAAAGAACGGTTAATTGTCTCCCTCTTCTCTCTTTATAAAATAACGGTTGTCTGAAGCTTTTTAAACTCCGATTATGGCTATTTCAACCCGGTCTTTTGGAAACGCCCGTCCAGCGCCTTGAGTCTGGCGTATATAAACGTAAGTCTCGCCGCGCGCTACACAATGCCAAACTCCGCTTAAACGCTCATTCAAGCGCTGGTTTGCCAGGGCTGATGATTGGCATTGTGTACACTTTTATAGGCGCGTGCAAACGTCATTCAGGCGCCGGTTTCCGGGGCTGATGATTGGCATTGTGTACGCTTTTATAGGCGCGCGCATGTGCGGTGACTTCGGTTAAATTATTGACCGGTTTGGCGCTTGAATGTCAGCATTAAACTTTCCAAGGTGCTTTAACCGGTGCCAATGACTTGAATTTACTTGCTCTTTCATCAATTCTGCCCTTGCTTTGAAGGATGGACTAGGGAGAAAAGTCTGAACTTGACTGCAACCTGACAAAGACCAGAAGATTCACATACTTATTGTTATGCTCGAATTTGGTTCGCACTCAGAGCTGCAGAATACAGCTCACAATGGATGCACCGCCGGTGGTTTTGTGATAAACCTCAATTTCATCATATCCGACAAAAGGCTTCAGCCAGGTTGCAGACATGCGTAATTTTATAAAGAGAGAGATACTGGCAAAAATGAATTACCGGCATTGTGGGCTGTTGGCCAAATCACATCAATTAGAATTTTGCTATAAATTTTTCATGAATTTCATGAGGTTTTCGATGGTTTGTCCCGTACTTTACTTGCATCATTGCCTCACAAAAAAAAAACCCCAGTTTTTTTTTCAAAACTCAACCACACAATATATGATGTGCAACACCTAGCTGCCACTACTTCATGCTTGAAATTTTGTGGCCCCAGTTTTACTATGCCTCTAGCAAAAGTGTTTCTTTTGAGTGTCCACTGTTTGAATAGATTCGGCCCGGATTTGAGCCCAAACCACCGCCTGCGTTCATTATTAGACAGGTTGTGCAAAGCCGCACGAAAGCCGCACGGCGCACAAGGTCTTTTCATGCGGCTTTTTTGTTTTTCGCTCCAGTCATGTAGGGCATGCTATTTCACAATCTTGGTAATGTGCAAGTGCGAATGAGGGTATTTCCGCATGCGGCTTTGTGCACCGCGTGCGGCTTTGCACAACCTCTCTATTTTTCGCCGCCACTGTAGCCGCGGACCCGTGCGTTCACGGTTCACTTTTTTGCTCCCTTTTTGGTAAGGAATCATCCAGTTTTGGGCTCGGAGGCATTATTGCGCTTTCCAGAGCACAATTACTGGTTTGCATTTGAACCACGTAACCCTATTGCCTTTTCAACTTGTACAATTTAAAAGGCAAGTACCTCAATTATCTCAAATTACCTTATTACTTGGTGATACTGATAATTGGCGGTAATTGTCGGATAATTATCAAAAGGAGTTTTTCCTGATGCTTCTGCCCAGGAATCTGGGTCCTCAAAATTCAGCAGAGTCTGTTTATCATAGATCTGTTCGATTGGCAAGGTCCACCCAAATATTGTGGCTTCCAAAAAGTGGAGACGTTCATTTAATTTGACAAGAGCTGCGTTAGGCAGAAATTAAGTAGGTGAGCTTGTTACAGTGGCGGCAAAAAAAGAATGAGCGCGGCAGATCAGGCTAATCTGTGGGCCGAATTGCTTCAAATAAAATGCTGGCGGGAGGCTCCGGCAATTCCAGGAGCTTAGGAAGGGTTCAACCCATGCCAAATGTGTTCGGTTGTTCCGCAATAAAATAAATGGGCAATTGTTAAAAGATCGACTTTGTCAATTTATGCAGTATGAAGAAACGATGAAGGCAACTCAAAAGTGCTACGTTCAAGGACTTCAAAACCGAGCTTATACACCACTCACCAGGTCGCGCCGACTTGTCTGATCACTGCGTCTCATTCAACGGTTCCATAATCAAGCCATCTCCAGTGGTCAAGTGCATCGGGGTGTGGATTGACGCTAAACTCACAGGTGAAGTCCACATCAAGGAGCGCGCTGCGTCGGCGGCTCGGGCACTCAATGCGGCTATGGCACTCACACACGCGGTATGGGGGCTTAAAACCGCTTGACCTTGCTCAGGCCGTGGTCTTCCCCCGAGCCGACTATGGGGTCAGCTCCCAGCTACCCCACCGATGTTACGACGGCAACGCGCGCAGACCCCGATGGCAGCGGCGCCCGTGGAAAGCGAGGGGGGGCAGTCACTGAGATTATTTCTCAGGGTCTGTCTCCGCATCCGGGCGGTAGGCAAATACCCTTGACTGCCCCTCCCGTAACGTCGCGTGCTGACTTAACCCTTGGCATGGAACGTATCGAGTCAATATACGCACCTCCCTGGGTCAGCCCCCTGCCTGTATCGACGATCATCCCGGATAAATCCAACGCGGTGGCTGTCTTGAGCGAGTACTTGGCGGACGCGTCATACGCCGGTGCAACGTGGTATACGGATGGTTCCCTCATGGAGGGCCTAGCGGGTGGAGCTGCGGTGCGGGTTGAAGGAGGAAGGGTGTGCGAGAGGATACTTGTCCCCTTGGGCGCAGGTCAAGTTGCTGAAGGGGAGATGGAGGGCATCGTGAAAGCGACGGAGCAGGCGTTAATCAGGAACGCCAATCACGTCCTGATCGTATCCGACTCTCAGGCCGGCCTACGCGGAATCCTCTCCACCGCACCTCGGGCAGGGCAGTTCAGGTCCATCCTGGACGACAAGGCAGTTCGCAGCGCCATGGCGAGACTACCGGGGCTCCGAATTACCAATCTTTGGATCCCTGCGCACATCGGTACAACCGGCAACGAATTTGCGGATGACGCTGCAAAGGCTGCAACTCGCCTCCCCCCTTTGCCATTTGTCCCCGTCTCCCTCACTACATGCAAGCGGGCTATTAACGACATCTTCACCCAACGTTGGTATGATATTTGGAAGGTCTCGACACCGGGCCGTGGACTTCGCGAGATAGATGACGCGCCACCCTCGCTGATCCTGCGCTCCCCGTACACCTCCTCTACCTCTCGAGCGGATATCTCCACCCTCGCCCAACTCCGGACGGATTTCTCGGCTCTCAATGCGCACCGCTTGAAATTGCGGAGGCTATCGTAGCGTAGCACGGGCAAACTGCTAGTATTCAAGAACCAGAACTGCGGAGACCAATACAGTCCACAGACAGACAATCGTTGAGGCTCAGAAAATACACCAGGTGGCCATCAAGGATGCAGCCAAAATAAATGAAGCCTCGAACCAAATGATTCGGCAACAGCTCAGTCACCGGAATGACGAGCCAGCCAAAACACGATGGCCGGGCGGCGGTGATTTGAACCCAAGAGCGGGAGCACGTGCGTATTGCGCGGCATGTCCAAAGAGCGCACGGGCGCGATTGCGCCGCGTGGATCCGATCGCTGCGGTTGGTGATTGCACCTAGTCTCTCCTAGATAGACACTTCAACAAATTTGAGCTCGTGCCTCGCTTTGTTGAAGATTGCACCGCCCCGATCTTGATGGGTTGCTCGCGGGGAGGGTTTGTATTCAATCCGCTGCTCGCGGGGAGCTCATTACAATAATTTGAATCGTGGGTGGGGTTTGTATTCAAACCGTTGCTCGCGGATTGAAAAGGCAATAAGGTGGTTCAAAATGTGGGCCTTTGCAAAGGCAATAGGGTCATGCGTTTCAAATGCAAACCAGTAATTGGGCTCTGGAAAGCGCAATAATGCCTCCGAGCGCGACCTGAATGGCTGTAGATGTTCGCAGTGATTATTCGTTCTTTAACGAGATGGTAGAAAAGCTGTGCTCTTTCCCCTTATATTCATGCTCCTTCTCGCATTCTCTGCCTTTCTTCCAGGGTTAACTCCTTTGGTTTTTTTTTCCTTTTCCACACTGCCTCAGACCAATTGAACCCATGATCAACCATGTGCCAGATTTCTCTTCCTTCCAAACTGCGCACCGACTGCGAACTGTTACGGACAATCTACCGTTTCTTGATCGAAATCGACGGCTTTCGTTGCATATCTTTGGTTCATCTCCTTTTAGACTAGCTCCTTGCTCTCAGCTCTGCCCGACTCTTCGCCGGTATCGAATGGCATGGCACATGACCCTTGACATAACCGCAGTTTGCTCGGTCTGCACAACCATTCCCACAGAGCCCATAATTCCAGATCTTCAAAGTTGTAAAATCAAACCCAAATTCAGAATGTTCAGCAGCAATGGAGCCTTCGGTCCGTCCAACTAGTAGATTACCTGAGCCTCCTCGCTAACCCAATCTGTGTGATCTCTCCCACCGATGAAACGATCCTCGGGTTGGGAACTGCGGAACTAAACCCTGATTGGGCACTTGAGGAGAAGAGGCACAGCAACAGCCTTTGGCGCTTCACGCTGCGGTCACGCACATCTTCCCCATAAAAGGCCAGGGTACTAGATCTGCTTCTCGTTTCCTCCCCTCACCCCCGCTCATCTGCGACCTTGATACCGATCCCTGGAGTGTCTTCAAGCCTCATTAAAAGTGTATTGTGGACTTGAAATTGGCCTCAAGCGACTGCAAATTAAACCTACACTGTGTCTGGTTGCTGGGTCCTTGATACCGTTTGTCCTGATCTTGCTGCTTCCCGAAGACTCTTCAATGATATTCAATCCGTGCCGTTGAAATCTTTTGCTGCTCTCAGCTCTGCATCCTTCAACATAGAAAACACTTTGAACCCATTCCCTGCATCCACTGTGGCCCCTGCAAGACAGATGCTCATTTGATGTATTTGATGGTGAAAATCTCCTGCGGAGCAGTATCCCATTGGATCCGGTTTCGAGATCCACTAGCGTGCCTCTGTGGTTCAAGGGTCTTACCGATTTGTGTGAGTGATATATCCTGAGCTCGAACTTTCTGACTCATGGTCTATATATGTGACTGTGCGACGAAATACTTCGACTCAAAAACCAAGGTTTGCGCTGTTGCCACCTTTCTTCCGAAGATGCAATGCTCCATCCATCCTCTTATCGGACGACTCCATGCCTTCATTTAGTATAGCCCGACGCCCCGTACCCCCATTCTACGATACACTAGCCTAACTTACGCCATTCATCTATTCTCTGCCAGTGGAGGTGTATCATTTGTGACCGATTCTACATACAATCATTCAATAATATTCATTTTTTAACTAGATGGTAGAAAGGCTGCGCAATATCCCCGGATAATCTTACTCCTTTGGTCTCGCTCTTATTTTCCTACGCGCCCAGCCTCGGTCGCTTTCTGAACGGCTTTGTCTCACGGTGGCTGAGCTCGATCATCAGCTACGGACTGTGCATCAAATTCGTATGAAAGCCGTCTGTCACCGTAAGTTCCGTCCGGCGATCTACTGTGTGCTGTTTCCCCTTATATGCTTACTCCTTCGTTGTTTCTCTGGCCTCTTGCCATCTTCAACTCTTTTGGTCCATGGGATTTTTCGATACTTTTGAGCCTATGATGAACAATGCTCTTCATTTCGGTTTCCTCCGAACTGCGCCGCAACCTCGAACAATCCCCATTCGGAACATCGAGCTGTCGAAACAAGTCTCGTGAACCAACGGCTGTCCAGAGAACACTCGATTAGACCGCAACATTCTCACTACAGCCACCTAGGAAATTTTCATATACACCGGTGAATATCCATCGATCCATCTAGCCTCTTTCCGCTTTTGCCCTCAGTTGCGGCTAATTCCTCAATGTTTTTCCACCGCTAGGCAGCCTCTGCCACACACGATAATCAAATACATTCTCTTCCCAGCTCTGACGCCTGCTTTCAAGTATACCGAATCCAAACTCATCATTCGTCTTGCTTCCACAGTGTCTGGTATTGTTCACACCCCACAATGATTCAAGATTGGACCCAAAATGGAGCTCTGTTCTGTCTGTTGTTCACCATGTGGACTTTTTCGGCCCGTTGGACAAAGGATCTTCGTTTCTCTTCCTTGGCGCACCTAGCTGCCGCAATGACTGTTCCGCAAACTCCCAGCCCGTGCCGAATGGCTTCGAGGACAAACTTTCTGGCCATCCACATTCTGGCGGATCAGGGTGCATGATTGTGACCTTTTACCAGGTGAGTCTCAACATTGATACCTTAGCAAAGTATTAAACTGCAAATCAGTTTCGCCCCCTGGACAAACACACAATGCAAGGCACTTCATCAGGACTTCGTCACTCACCTCCCCGTTTAATGCAGCATGTCTGTCGGGACTCAGCTGTGCTGTGTTTTATCTGGGTACACTGTCTAGCCACAGATTTTCCTTTTATAACCTCACTGTCAATGTAGGCAACCGGTCCCATCACCTTGCCAGTATGCAGCCAGGCACGACATCGATTTCAACATCTCCCACCCCATGATTATCAAGCTACCAGTACTGCTGGGGTTCGGTTGACCTTTATTCAAGATACGTGCGAGGAAATTACTTGAACACTTGCCTCTGCTCACTATCCTCACCACAACATGCTGTAATATGTGTTTGCTGTACTATTGGTTATTAAAACTTTTATCTCACCGACTCACAAGCAAAGGCTCTTAGTGCATCGCCCGAACAAGTTAATTCTTTTATTTTAAGTTCCAATGTGATTTTCGATCCCACTTTATTCTTCATCTGCCGGAGCGAAGCGAAGGCTTATCTTGTCAGGGCTATGGAAATGGCCCTGAGACTTCATTGGCATTGAAATGGTTTGGAGGATGTCAAGTAACGCAGTTCAGAATGTAGACCATTGCAAAGGCAATAGGGTCACGCGTTTAAGAATGCAAACCAGTAATTGTCAGATATCATTCTCTAAGCCAGTACAGCGGGGTTGCGTAGAACACCTCGAGGATATCATGGACGTATTTTGCAACAAGCACAATTGTGGAGCGTTCATATATCATGGCTTTCAGGAACTCGATGCTATTCAGTTCGGCCATTTGCAAAATGTTGCTGAATTTCCGCTTGGACCGCGAGGGATAAAGTTAGACGCGTTATTCTTGGCCGTTACCGACAGGCGGAGTTACGGGTCAGCGGTGACCTATTGTCAAGAATGCAGATACACATCTTTCGGGACTGTTGGGACCTTTGGGCAGTGGCGGGGAATTAGCGAAGGTCCAGAATAAATCTCGAGAATGTGATCCACGTCTATCCACACTACAACTGGAATGCGAGGATAACATTTAGCAAGAGAAAGTTTGGAATTCCAGAGCCGGGGGAGGACCCAGACTATGACGCGTTCGTGCGGTAGGCTGATGGAACAGACAGTGACGAGGACAAGGGGGCCTAAATCCAGTATAGAAATAGCACTAGTTGATAAATTCCCTAAACACTTCCGTAAACCCTAGACTTACCGTGCATGTAATGATTAGACATTTGCCTGAGATATATGTGCCACACATAAAATTATGAGCGAACACAGCTTGTAGACTGATCCCATGTTCAGCAACCTCATATATTTTAGCCGGGCCCACACACAGATCTCAGGAGGTAGTACTGCCCTTGGAGTGTATCCGGTTGATCGTTGACAACAGGTTTTGGCTGGAATCCTCGAGTGCTGGTCGATTTCTTGCCTCATTTTCTAGGGCTAGAGGACGTTTATATCACAGTATGGAGACCCATGTTTGGCAACCTCGTATGTTTTGGCTGGGCCACACGCAGACCTCTGGAGGTGATAGCGCCCTCGGACTGCATCCGGGCGATCTTTGACAATAGGTTTTAGCCGGAATCCTCGAGTGCTAATCGATTTCTTGCCTCATTTTCTAGGGCTAGAGCATGATTATGTTACTGCCTGGAGTCCCATGTTTGGCAACCTCGTATATTTTGGCCTGGGCCATACGCAGACCTCTGGAGGTGGTAGTGCCTTTGGACTGCATCTGGGCGTCGTTGACAACAGGTTCTAGCCGGAATCCCCGAGTGCTGATCGATTACTTGCCTGATTTCATCCCACCACCCTGACTTTGCGCGAATGTCGACGCTGCATATAAAGGCTGGGTACAATTGCCAATATATTTGATTATGGTTGACTTTCCATAAGGCTAGAAAAATCCTGGGGCATTTTTTTCGTCATTTCGCCGAGATGCCAGGACAGCTGTCAGGACCCCATCGGATTCAGATCTCGCTGCTGTCACCTCGCACCCTCCAATAGAGCTTAAATTTAGTGGAATCTAGAGGGGGGGTCGCTACCCCCCCTCTAGATTATTTCTCGTCTGAATAGACGGATTTCTACGGCGCTCGTCCCTCTTTTGGGTTGTGTTTCATGCGGCATCCAAGCCGGCAAGCAGGATCGCGTTGAACGTTGCCCCATCGTCGTGGATGTATGCCCGGTCACTATAAGGTCTTCCATGCTGTAGGTCCCCGGGGATTTCGAGCCAACTGGGGACGGCACGGACACAACCGGCTTGGTTTCCGTCGCTCCGTCGTGACAATTGACAACTTCCGGCGCATCACCACCCATCAAAAAAACTTTTTGTCCTTCCACGAACGCCCACCCTCACATGAACGGAGGTGCACAGGTCTACAAAGACCTCCTCGACGCGAACAACGTCGGCGACAACATGTTTATAGCAGACCATGGCGGTCACGCGGTCGACAGAAGTGGCGACGACGACGACGACGACAAAAAGCCAAAGGGCGGTCAAAAGCAGGGTCCCAAAAGAAAGATCGAGTTCCTTCAAGACAAATCGAAGCGCGGCATTACCTTCTGCAAAAGGAAAGCTGGTCCGTGTTCCCAGCCTAATCCAATGTCCCGCTCTCATATTCCGAAAAAAAGGAATCATGAAAAAGGTAGCTGGGAATCCCTTTTGTTCATACGTCGCTGACTCTCTTCAAGGCTTACGAGCTCTCGACGCTGACTGGCTGCCAGATCCTCCTCATCGCGGTGTCAGAGACCGGCCTTGTGTACACATTCTCCACCGCGAAATTCCAGCCCCTCGTCAGTGGCTCAGTTGGAAAAGCACCACTCATGCAAGGTGGAGGTCACAGGTTCAATCCCTGGTGTTGCCAATCCCATTTTTAATCGTTATCATCTCCCACATCCCTTGTTGCTGAGAGGGCATTTCCGTTCTGGACCGCCGAGACGCGAAGCGATCAGCTAGATCATTCATAGGTCCAATCTTTGACTCCACGTCACCTTCGCTCTGACGTTTTTCCTCTCTCCGAATGAATCCGTCGTCCATCCGGAGATAATGCTTATCCGTACGGATGATCATCCGTGGATAAACTTTCCCACGGATGAAGCGTGGATGCGGTTTTGCGATTTGCCTTCTCCTCCGCCACCAGTGGTCTGTGGAGGGCATGAAACCGATTCTATTGACCAAAGAAAGGGCCTGGAGCGTTTTCCCGGTGGTATTTGGTTCGTTGGTTGCTTAGACACCATTTCCGTCGATTCTGATGCAATTTGGATGGGGAAGTCATGCTACATGGTCGGGAATGCTCCGAATTTTTTTTGGAGGACAGCATGATGAAATATAATTCTGTCAGAGCCGTTCCACAAATATTCTGACACCAGAGGAAGGCGGGGTAACAAAAAAGGTAGTGAGATCAACAAGGACAAACACATATCCGCAGGGGAGACTGCGTGCGAGCCGCAACAACGGTCAACGCCTACGCCACTGCCGCGAGAAATTCAAACACAGATTTGGAAGCCGCGGCCCCCGCAGACTTCGGGAGCATTTACAGGAGATCCTGAAAATAATGACAATCACGAGAATTTTTTTTCGCGCTTCCCAAAAAGGAAATCAGCCTATCTTTCCTCCTTTGGCCTTTTCTACAGCTGCAACACCTTTTGCAACGTATTATGAGGCTGTGGAAGCTTCGCCCGTACCATCATAACATTTCTGGTGTATTTTACCCGTGAACAGATCATCCATTCATGCTCCAAGCAGTGATATCAGTAGATGTGATTAAATTTTGCTACAAAATTGTACATCATGAAAATTAATTTTCTACACAAATTGCTATGAACTTCTCAGCTACCCAAACGGGGTCCCAAGATTAATCTTAGACTTATAAGATTAAATCTGATGAAACTGAATACCAAAAAGTGCCCACAACCAGATTTGAAGGAACATTATAATAGTGGTTGCGGAAAAGCACAAGGTATTGCCACTAGACCATAAGGCCCATACTCAACTCAAAGCAAGGATGATTTAATCTTTGCAAAAAATTCAATCTAGAGTTCCTGAATTTTGCATTTTTGAGCCTATTTCAGCCATAAAATCTCAATGGTATTGTGACCAGTGGTTCAGTTCAGTGGGCTGCATCATGTGTCACCTGAAAAATTGGTCAAAATAGTACAGTAGTGCAATCACGCATACTCTCTACAACATGCACAACATGAAACGGACTTAAAGATATTTCCCTTTTTTCCCTTCCAGGGTGCTTGATATGTACAAGATGCAATGGTCCTTTAGTATGTCTTGCTTGGTGTAGTGGTTATACCCTCCCCTTTCGTGTAACCGTTATTATAAGGTTCCTTGTTCAAATCTGGTTGTGGGCACTTTTTTATGATTCAGTTTCATCAGATTTAATCTTCCAAGTCTAAGATTAATCTTGGGACCCCGTTTGGGTAGCTGAGAAGTTCATAGCAATTTGTATAGAAAGTTAATTTTCATGATGTACAATTTCGTGGCAAAATTTAATCACAGCTGCTGCAACTGTTGCTCCAAGTACGACAAGCAAGCAAGTAAGTTACCGTGCAGAGATGCTCAACGCGTCATCGTAGGCGACGGCCCGATTGCGTCGCTTTCTTCGTCAGTCGAGACACCGCTCATGGTTCCGCATGGCGCCAAGTTTATGGCAGGGACCCGGTGCGAGTCGTCTGTGCTACGAGAGCATGTCCTTTTCTCCTGGCCAGTTCCCACAACTGGTTTTGGAACGAGTTCACTTATGTGTCCACGATTCGGATAAATCACAATATTTTCTGCTGTGTCTATGCATCGCACCCTAGCTGTTTCTTTATTGATAACATGTACATGGAACCCAATCACAATCGTTCTTAATATTTCATCAGTTTGACCTGAATTGAGTACTTTGTACCCAGAAAAACTCAGATCCCTATACTTAAAAGCACTTACGCCGGAGCGAAGCGAAGGCACATCTTGTACATTATGATTGCCCTTGCTCGCCAAATCCGGAAGATAGAATGCGTCAACTGATCCCTTATCACTGCTGACAGCATATAATGCACTGGGTTCAAAATGCCATTGTGAGGCACATGGTTCCAAATGGCACCCTTATCTGTGCGGAACGCAGCTCACCTTCGGTGCAGTCGGCTTTTTCTCCGTCTTGACTTTGGTCTTCTTGGCGAGAACATCCGGCTCCATAAACATGAGCCAAGTATATTAACAAGTTTGTAGAGATCTTACCTCAGGGAAATCGTTGAGCGAGAGGGCTCTTCGTGGGGATTTCGGGCCGGAGGTACTGATATCCTGATTGAAAGGTTGGTTAAATGCACTTGGATTGGTGTTATACTCACTTCCTGTGCCTTCTGCGCAGCCTTGCCCTTCTGAAATATGTGGTGCAGCTGGCTCGAAGCTCTTCATAGAAAGAAACGATACCTCTAATCATCAGCCAGGAAAAGGATATGAGCGAAATCTATGGTGCAGAACACTAGGCGACGGGTACGGGCCCGTCCGTAGCTGACTTTTAAGTTCCTGATAAGATAGGCCGCATCCATGGGCATCAAGCTCACACAGCCACTGATGGCGCGACCGAAATTCTGTAATAACTCAACCAGGGAAAAATAAAACATTTTGAGAGCAAAACCCGTGAGAACTGAAGGATAAGATAGCTTTTTGGTCGTTTTGATTTGAGAAAAACACCAATCTGGACGCCAAAAAGCCATCTAGTCCCTCAATTCTAACCTGATGCCTCCCATCTTTTTACTGCACATTGTGATACTACCTCGGAAGAGATTTATGGAACAAAATATTTTATTCCGACCTCGTTGAATTGCTACAGAGTTTTCAATCCTCCCATCAGTGCCTGTGTGACCTTCATGCCCATGGATGCGGCCTATCTTACGGGACGGGTCGACCCGGATCCGGGTCACCCGTTTACTAGACCAGCAACCGATCTGTCTACGAGAATTCTGTCGGTAGACAGACCGGTCGATCTTGACTTGAATTTATATGACGCGCGGCAGCACCGCCTCAGCACTGCCATTTAACATGTAGTCACGTTTGATGCCCCATCAGTGCCCAAACACGACATCAGCAAAATGTTTTGCTGCTGGCGCATCTGGCGGTCTGGCTGGATATGGATGGTATGGGAGTGGCTGTGCTCCAGTCCGCCAGATTTCGCCATACCTCCAGACGCAGCCATTTCCGATTTTTGCCACAATTTTCCGACCTAAAACTCAAACGTCCCCGAATGGAACCCAATTACGATATCGGTGGTCGATTTTGTCAATGCAAAAGGTCCAGGGTCCAGAGAACGAGTGCATAAGAGCGAAATACAACTTGTCTACATCGCTGTAACGAAAATCCTGAGTAGAACATTGCAACTTGAAGGGGGTTGTGGGGGTTGGGAGTTGAAGAAGCTAGATAGATATTCAGCGTGTGCCCGGACAGAGCACGCTGCTTGCCATCCGCGTGCCCTGGTCATGGAAGGTCGGGAAGAAGTTTGCGCTGCCAAGTCATTCAAACTCCGCTGATCATGACGCGACAACGCGTCGATGGCGGATGCTGCGATTTGTTGCGATCAATTGGTTGGTTGCTCTCGACTTTCATCTTCTTGCCACTGTCCACTCGCCTCCCCTCTAGGTTAGTAGGTCCGCCGCCGAGGGCTCAAAAAAGGGAATCGGCCCTAGCTCTGTTTAAATGCCGGTGTCCATGATCTCCGCGGGCTACGATAGGTGCGCCCAATTTCGGCTGGGTGCGTGGTTCAAAATGGCTCCCTTATCCCTGCGGAACACAGCCGAAATATATTATGAGGCACGGGGTTCATAATTGATTGTGTCCATTGCTCTTGCTGGTGATGGGCAACCGTGGTTTTTTCCTGTGCACGTACCCCGTATGACCAACATTATGGATGCCCAAACGACGCTTTCGGACAAAGTATTTTAAACTAACCAAAACACAATAATGGCTTATATGCAAGATCACTGAAGCACACATTTCAAAATAAATGCCTTGTGGAGAATGCAATAGTGGCTCTGTGCGGAATCTAAAGCGAGTCCCCGGATTGCCAGCGCCTTGTACGATTGACCGCCTGGAATGATGTTGTGCTCGGTTGGCATCTTGTAGGATTCTGTGAGGATGACCACCCATACAGTACTACATGTTTGTCTTCTGTAAACTCGCTGTTCAGCCTGTGGACCACGCGAGTATAATATACCCTGGATTTCCCATGGGGATCGGAACCAAAGCAACAATAAAGCTGGTACTGTCACGCACAGTCATTTCTCTGCCTGTGGTCCTTCAAGCCGCATGGCAGAACATCAGATCATCAATTGTTGCGAACGAAGCGAGCAAATCTAAGGAAAGGATACCATTCAAATACTGTAAGCCTGCGGTAGTCATAGTACTACCCCGCCCGTCTGGAATCTGAATGCGCTCACCGCTGAAGATGCGTGAACTGTGGGTGCCGCCAAGGGGAATGTGCGGAAGCCCCAGAGAGTACCTGCCAGTCGATAGGCTGAAGCATCGGCAGGCGTTGCGATGGAAGTTTTGAAGGCCAGATTTTGCCCTTGAAGTTGTGAGCCTGACACTGATAGGCCAATGCGAGCTCGGCCAATGGCAGGCTTTGCTGAATTATTTCATTCAAATTGACGGACTAAACTATCGAAAACTTCATGAAATTCATGAAAAATTCAGCAAAATTCTAATTGAAGTGGTTTGGCTAACAACCCAAACAATGCTGGCAGTTAATTTTTGCCAAAACCACCGGTGGTACATGTGTTGCAATTTGTATTCTGCAGCTCTGAGTGTGGACCTAATTCTAGCAAGACAATAAGTATATGAATCTTGTAGTCTTTGTTAGGTTGCAGTCAAGTTTAGAATTTTTCTACCCAGCCCATCCTTCAAAGCAGCGGAATTGATGAAATAGAAATGCAAGTAAATTCATACATTTCAGAGAAAATATAATTGTCGGGTCGCAGTCATGTTCAGAATTTTCTTCCCGGCACACATCCTTCAAATTAAGGGCAGAATTGATGAAATTGAAACTCATAATGTGTCAGAATTGATTAAGAATTGATGAATGGGGCACACCCACAATTTTATAAGGAGAGAGATGAACAGCTTCTGATCATTGAAGTAGGAAAGATGAAGGAACATGATTTTTTGTGTTTCTGGTGGGTGCTTTGGTTTCGAGATCACAACCCAATTGACCTCGGCGACAGCAGAAAAAAGACGCGACGCGACGGTCACGTGGCAGTTGGGACCACGTTTTGATTATTGATCGATGTGGAGAACGGGCCGGTCGGATAACGGGCCGGTCTGCAAGATCAGCTGATAATCAATACTTATAAGGCTACTGTAGACTTTCGACCAAAGGTTCACTATTTTTAGATTTTTTCTCTTCCGAGAAGACCCAAAATTTTCTTTTGAATTAAGGCAATTTTTGCACACATCAAAAAAAGTTGGGTGTCACCTGTCACTGAACCTTTGGTCGAAAGTCTACAGTAGTGCAAAGATTGACAGATGGCGGAGTTTGAAATGGCTTCAGACAGACATGCGTAATTTTAATGAAGGGGTGATGCACACCAGATTATTGCCCTTCTAAACCAGGTAGACTGTGTGGGATTGAGGTGATCACAGAATGGCTTGGCCTGTAAAGCACAGGGGGGTACCCACCCCTCGAATTAAGGTCTGCGCAACTACATAGGAAGTATGTTAATGCACGCAAGTGCGCATCATGTGCTCCGCATATGCATAACCCCTTGGACAAAATCCATCTGTCGGCGCAAGTGACATTTGGTGGTTTCGGATAGTGGGCCGCCGCAAATGAGAACGTGGATAGGCAGCCGTAGAGTTTTATTGGATGAGTCGAGAATTGACTTGGCCCCATTGAGCCATTTTTGAGCGCAGTCATTTTGGACTTCGTGAAGGAAGGTCGGTTCAAATTTTATTGCAATCTCCTTGTGTACGTTATTTTGCGTTTCTGGAATTGTGTTGGGAAATTTGGTTTTGCCTTTTTTTCTCCAGGATATCTATAGTTTCGCAACTCACTTCAAGATCATTTATTCTTCATTTTTTGTATTGCATTGGCAAAAGGTGCGGCGATACTTGAAATTTTGTGGACGCTTATTTGGACTTTGATAGATTAGATTAGTGATTAGATTTTATCAAGTCCCAAACCCGATATATAAAATCGATTTTCCCGCCAAATTATCTCCCTATTTATAAAATTAAGCCTGTCTGTCTGTCCGAAGCTTTTTAAACTCCGCTTTTAATCTATCATTCCGGCGAGCGCTTGTGTGTTTTAAGATACTTGAGGAAGCGTAGCTAACTTAAATACCTGCTAAATTGAGGAACCGGCGGTGTGAGAACGCCGGCTTGGCACAGGCTGAGAGCGGAAAGGTGTTTGGCGTGGATTGGTGCGCCCATTAGAGTAGTGATTGCCGAGCACAGCCACATCCAAGCCTCTTCTCCCGCGTCCTCGTGGCTTCTCGACCCAACTGCCCGTCTCCAACGGGCCAGTTCCTCTATCTTATTCCTGTTATAGCTCAAACAATGCCACCCATTCAAATCGGTCAAGTGTTTCAAAATGCAGGCTATTTCAATGGACTGCACACTTTTCAAAATTCAAGCCATTTCAATGCCTTTTGAATGCCCCAGATTACGCTTTTGAAAATGCAGGCTATTTCAATGGACTCTGAATGCCCCAGACCACGGTTTTCAAAATAATGGCCATTTAAATGGCCCAGATCACGGTTTTCAAAATGCAAGCTATTACAATGTGCCCAAGGTCACGCTTTTCAAAATGCAGGCTAAAATGCAACTTTTTACCCATCCACTGGGTGAAAACAGGTGTACATGAACTCCAAACAATTGGATCAGAATATTTCATGGAAACAAGATGGTTCATACCCCTGTCCATTACTACGCTATTGGTCTATTCCCGTGCTGTACTTCCAATCTTGACACAATCATTAGGCAAGTCTTCGGTTCTTCTTCGGTGTCCTCGTCCGCCGGCTCCGACTCCCGACCCGCGAGGAATGCCGCTGCGGCCGCCATATTTGCGAAGCGCGCCGCGCGCGCCGCTCCTGCTTAGGTGATTGTATCAATTACCTCCAGCAGTTCCGAGCCTAATTCGCACTCTTCCGATCGCCGCCGGATTCCCAAAGTTGTATCGCCTTGCACGGGATACGCTCTGTATTCCAGGTGCCGCGCTAGTCTCAAGGCCGAGACAATTCGGATCCTGATGTTCGTTAAGGCGCGCTTGCGGGTAGATAGGGAGCAGCTGAAGAAGCGCGGGGGGTCAGTGTAGCGTCCAAAATTACTTACATTCCTTCCTATGTCGTCTTTGGATCGATAAATTGGTGCCCTCTTCACATATAATCTCCCATGACTTCCTCGGACGGACCCTCTCGGAGGGGTCCAGTGTCTTCATCAGTAACCCATGTTCCGACCTGCACATTCTGGTGGCAGCTAGGTGATGCGCACCATAATTATTTCCCACACAGGCCCTCGGCGACACCCTGGCTCGCAATTACGGTTTGACAACCAAACCTTAATCAGTCAAGGGTTTCCTTATCCCTGCCAAATACAGCTGTTTTCACACGGTCAGAAAAGCGTGACTAGGGCACTCCAACCAGTATTGCAAGTTTGACAGCTGTTCTGCGGTTGAACAGTAAAAAACGAAGAGCCAAACGCTTTCCGACCACCATGTCAAATATTCAAAATGCTCAAGACACTCGCCCAACAGCGCTGGGACCCAAAGTACCGTCCGGGGTACTGATGCATAATGCATCCCCGGGTGGATTGGCCGAACCTGCGTGCTCGCTGCCTCAGGACGACGAGGCCCGCACACGCCCAGCCCGCTATGGTGCCGTTCACTTAGTCACCGCTACTTTTGTACAAGTGATTGATCTCCACCAAAAAAAAATCGGATTTTTAAACCCTCTTGCAGAAATGCTTGTTTCAACTAGAGCTACATACTCCCAAGAGAGATTTTCTCTAGCTAAAAAAATGAAGGAGTTCTATAATTTTTGTTGGACCAAATTGGCCATGCTCCCCGAAACCCACCCATCAATTTTCGGTACTGAAGGCATACAACGGCTATATCATGTATCTACTGATCAAATGTACGTGCAATCATAAGATTTACACGCCTATGTGAGGTATAAGAGCCTGTTCGGCTACAGAAGCTCGCAGAGTTTATTTCCTTGTTAGGGAATTAGACTTCTGCTCCAGACCTCATAAACGTCGAAACACATGTGTTTTCGAGCAAGGCAGACCCCAAAAAGGTGCATGTCAGTTCTAGATTAGCACAGGACCCTATAAATCCATGAAGATTGCAGGATTAAACCCAAAAGCCCGTTCCTCACTGTCCGAAACTGAAACCACCTTGGACGGCCAAGTCCGAGACCTTCAAAAGCGGCAGTGTGGTAGTCGAATTCTGGTTGATATCTTTTTGGGGTGCAGGCAGGATGAGGGGGCAGTACTTCTTTTTCCAGGCTTTGTCTACTGCCGCCATGGTGGAAGCGGGCAAGCTGTAAGTGATGGCATCACCAATCATTACAATTCCTCACACGGGTCACGTAGCTCCTTGGCGCAATCAAGGGGGGTTCAGATTTGTGAATTTTTATTCTAATATACTATATTTGGTTTTGGAGTGAAAAATCCTCTAGAAGTGAAAAATTGCATCGCTTCAACTCAGTTTTTTGTCCAATCGTCCTCGGAAGTGGCGCAAATGAAACCGACAGATGTATAGATGTAGGCTACAAAAAAAATGAGAGTAAACGGGTGAGTATTGGGTGAGATCCTGCCCCGAGCATCAAATTCCACTGATGCCAGTTGCAAAATTCCATGTTCTCTACTTTGTAGCCAACAGATTTTTATGAGAGCTCGGGGATACAATTAAACGGCCTATTTAAGCTTAGTACATAATTTTCCGGGGTCAAAATCGAGGCGGGACGGCCACAGGAGGTCTGCGTCAAAATGAGCGTGACAATTTCGGCAGCCAGCCACACTTGTGACATTCTGTGACGCAGGCTTAGAATTATCTATAAACCCCGTCCCGCCGCGATTTTGACCCCGGAAAATTATGTACTAAGCTTAAATAGGCCGTTTAATTGTATCCATGAGCTCTCATAAAAATCCGTGGGCTGAAAAATAGAGAACATGGAGTTTTTCAACTGGCATCAGTAGAATTTGATGCTCGGGGCAGGATCTCGCCCAATACTCACCCGTTTACTCTCATTTTTTTTTTCATAGCCTATATCTATACATCTGTCGGTTTCATTTGCGCCACTTCCGAGGACGATTGGACAAAAACTGAGTCGAAGTGATGCAATTTTTCACTTCTAGAGGATTTTTCACTCCAAAACCAAATATAGTATTGATGAATTCCATATGATATCTAGGGTACACTCAACGTTTAGTTGCGTTTGAGAGATGCACATCTTCCCATTTGACCCCTCAACCACAGGACAAAGGTGGTGCTGTTGGCGGAAAGACATTGATTCCTATGTGCAAGGGATCCATCAGCTAAGATATTCTGAGCCCTGTCGAGGACGAATTTTGGTCGTGGTCACGCGTCACGGAGGGGTTTGTCGAACCCTTTGAGGCATCTCACCTCCCCCCCGCCCCCCCCCCCCCCTGTCCAAAGATAAAGAGGCAGAGGAAGTGAAAGAAATGGTGGGGAATCAGCGTGCAAAACCACTTCAGAATTTGACCTCCTTTAGAATTTCTTGCATTCGGACCCCCTTGCTGTGGACTCATGTGGAGTTATCGGGGTCACGTGACTGTCAGAGGTGGGGGGGAGGCCGAGGGGGGTTATTGTCTGCAGCAAATTGGCACTTTGCAGCGGAAGTCATGCTACTTGCAGCGGCACTTGCGCTTTCTGTCTGCGGTACTACGGGCGTGACACAGCGGAAATGTGATGTATGCCTCCCAAAGGGGTCTTGGTGCTGTTCTGCCAAAATCACGGCTGAAAGACGAGGCACAAGATAGGAATGACCAGTAGGGATGTGACAAGCACCATAAAGGTCTCATACTGTGCTTATCTATCAGGGGAAGACAATGAGCACATAAGTAGAACGATTGAACAACATTTGAGTCCGCGACAACTGTTTTGATGCAGCGTGGTCTTTGACGTCGGCCCGCTCTTCGACTCCTCGTCCTCTTTTCCCTGCCCACAGGTGTTTCTTTCCTTCGTAGCACAATGAATACAACATGAATATACCCATAGACACCATACATGCCATAGAGGCCATAGCAACGTTGCTATGGTCTCTATGAGTGTCTACATTTTGGATTCCAGTGCTGTCCCAGAAGTGGGCTCCCCGCACTTCAATTCATACTTGAAAAGTTTATTACGGACCGGGTTCCCGAGCGGGTGACTCAGACGCAAATAACAACAAAACATGCAAATGTTCATCCAGCGCGCTCAAAACTTGAAGGTTCGCTCTCGTATAAGCCGGAAGATACTTCAGAAAGCGGTGCGATGATGTCAAAGAAAAAATTCGAAATTTCATTGAGAAATAAGTGAGAAGGCCAATAGCCTTTTTTGGTAACTACTATTTGGGACCCCCTACCTGGCCACCATAGCTAGCTGGCCACTTGGCATCTACAACCACCAGGCTTGAATATTTCGACTGCCGGTGAGTGAGGGATCGAAGTACAATACACGATGAAGGTTTGGACCAAATTTAGCGCCAAAATAGGCCCGCGGACAATCCCTTGGAACTCCGACCACTTTTGGCCCAATTTTGAACTTGTTTTACTCTATGAAATTTACATGCCGCCAGCTGTTTTACTCTATTTTGGTCGGACATAGCATTAAAAACCCATTTTTTTTTCTGCTACGTACTGGGGTTTTTCATTCAAATTGACAGGGGTGACGCGTGACCCGATTTACCTATTCGACATTTCGACAGCGGCCGAATTTTTGCTTGACACCTTCAAAAATTTCGACATTCTCACCAAAAATTTCGCCTTTTTGCAGTTTTCGGGCAGTTTTCAGGCCAGCGTGACGGTTTGGAGGTTCGACAGAGGCTCGAGTGACGCGTGACCGCGACCAAAATTCGTGATCGACAGGGGGATGCGTGATGCGTGACTGTCAATTTGAATGAAAACCCCAGTATTTTTGGTCTGGAGTCGTGGCCCACACTTAATTTCACCTTCAGCAACACAGCAGATCTGTGAATTAATTGGTTGATCACAACTTTTCTGCCGACTTCGGAACACTTTTCTGCCGACTTCGAAGCTGGCTGTACTCAAAAAAATTTCGAGCGCGATTTACTCTATATGTACAAGAGATATCAATCACGCAGCCCAAACTAGCCGTAAATCATTGTTCTTGATCCGCGCCTTCTATTCGCTCAGTTTATCCTGCAGTTCCACACCGTCACTGTATGTGTGCTAGCTCCCTGCTGTTCTGCTGCCCATTTATGTCTACCCCACCGCCGCCCGCTGTACCCATGACATCCGCCGACGAACCCATGCCCCCTATCATATCTCTAAATATTATTTGTGATATATTTTTTGGTCATCATGTAACACATTCTCGAATATCTATATTTCACGCAGATTTGCAGACAATCCAACGAGCACTTGACTTGCATGCAATCCCATATGCCAATCTCCCTCTTTATAAAATTACGCTGTCCGAAGCCTTCAAACTCCGCCGGCAATCTCCTTTTACGTTGATGTCTGCTGTCAGCCAAGCGGAGAGCGGCCCGGCGAAGCCGGCCGCGAGCCGCTAGTATGAATTTGATTCAGTGTCGATGTGTGCTCATCCACCATATTGCAACTGGAGTTGACCATGGAGTTGACATATCTACATCTCCACAGCCAGACAGATCTGCATGCCGCGCTCTCTGCCAAGATTTTGAATCAGCTACAGATATGTCCAAAATGGTGTTGTCCATGATTCTTGACGCCAATGACAAGGAACTGTCAACAGAAAGTCTAGTGCATATAGCTGCTGCTTTGAATATCTCAGTTCTGGTGTCCGCCATGTTCGGTTCAAGCTACGAGCTACAATAAGGAAACATACTCGAACTATTACTCAAGCAGGTGCAGAATTTCAATCTTCTGCCTCAATGGCCGACTTTTTCAACTCTTTCGAGAGCCATAAGAAGTCGGTTCTGCTTTCCATCGCTGCATTACATCACATTGAGCTTCCTGAAAGAGTTACAGTTGACTCTCTGCGCACGCTCATTACACAGCACATATTATCTGGGCACTGTAATCTCCCTACTTATAAAATTAAGCCTGTCTGTCCGAAGCTTTTTAAACTCCGCTTTGGGGAGGTCAGGCCCGAGGCTTTGGAAGCGCTGGGTCTAGACCCTTGGAAGCGCTCAATAAACGGCGCTTCCTCGGGGCTTTTGGCCCCATGATCAACTTTAAGCGCGCGCGCGCCTATAAAAGTGTACACAAACCCAAACTCCGCTTTCCGCTCACCGTTGAAGTTTCCGAGGCCTTAACGCCGAGCCTCCCGGCCGTATCGGGATGCGTGCCGCCGTTGCGTAAGAAAATCAACTGGGCTCAGTTCAACTCAACTCAGTCAAAAATTCAAGCCCTCTCAAATTGACAAGTAAAATTCAAATATTTCCCATTATCAAAAGGGGATGGGAGGCCGCGAAGCGGCCGACCAGCCTCTTGTCAATTTTCAAACTCACAAGCGGTTGCTCGGCCGCTTTGCGGCCTCGCATCCCCTTCTTCTGGTGTGAACTGGAATGTAACAGAGATGGATTGTGCCTGCAAAATCTAATCAAAATAAATTCAACTCAGGGACTGAGCGCTGAGCATTCAAGACGACCCATTTTACTGGACTTGCCGAGGCTGCACACGTTGAGCGATGATGGGATTTTACGCGGCGGCGGCAGGCACGGCATGAGTCGAAACAGAGAGCTCGACGAAAAAGGTTAGAGCTGATGGCGGAGTTTAAAAAGGCTTCGGACACCCATAATTTTAAAAAGAGGGTGACACCCTCATGTCAAAAGCTGATAGGCATCAAGCGCCCATCGGCCTTCATCAAAAACTGTGATTCTTATCCGTAGATACAGATCTCTACATATATCTATGACTTGGCGTAGCCTCATGCCCCTCAGTCTTTGTCTCCAACAACTGAGGGTGAGGATTGGATGATCTTCTTGGGTGGTTTGGACCAAGGGAGGTGTCAGGGATACGACGGCACTTGACAGCACCCGACACTCGTTGCGGGGAGGCACGGAGTCGGTCCCATGGTGTTACTGTCGAGAAACGCAAGTCTGGCATACAATATCAGGTGGGAACATCAACGGCATAGTATTGCAACACTTTACCGCCCTGGACATCGACAAACAAATTTTCAGTGGCCTCCACAGTTAATCGAGGCTCCTCTCCATTGCCACCAGCACCCCCCACACCACCCGTTTCAGTCGCGTTTCCCCCCATCCCTCCAACAACTCCTGTAGAGCAATTAGACACAATTGACAGCCGAGATGAGCGGTGAATCGCACCGTTCAGTATGAGGGGACGGTCTGTGCCAGATACAGGAAACATATTCATGACTTCGCTAGAGGTAAGCAAATTGGTCGACAATCCGTATTAGCTGAGTCGCGAGCCTGAGGCGACTGTCAGGATGGCTGTAGGAAACGTGCAGAGAGGGTGGCGATGAGCCTAGGCAGGACGGAGAAACCAGAGTGAGAGAAAGAAACAGGATTGATATACGTAAACAAGACCAACGTGGTGGCATGACGCACTAACCCACAACTTGGATATCCATTTGTCAGCGGATGGATGACGTTCCCACGCTCGTTTCTGCCCATTTCTTATCCAGGACACCAGAAAATGGGTAAGTTATCAAGCTTGACCGGTGCGACTTTCAAGGCAAATGCGCCGGATGTGGCCAAGAAATGGTGAAAGTTGACTGATGGATGTTGATGGATATCCCAGTTGGGCCCTGCAGGTGAAATGAGCAACTTTGTATAGCCCAAAGTACCCCTAGTATTAGAGGCGGATATGTATGGGTTCTCCCCTTCTAATTAGAAGGCCTTTGGGTGATATCCCGAGCACGGCTTAATTACTGTTAGTTATGTAATGAATAGCTATTTATTTATTTACCGCGATCTCGTACTTAGATAGGTTAGATAGCGTGGATGTGGCTTTGAGGAGCTTGAGGTGATTGAGGAGGGAACGCACATCCACGGCACCCGGTAGACTGACACCGTATGACGCCATTTGGAGTGGGGGGCGTAGGTGTTCCCAGGCCGGACAGTGAAGGAGGAAATGGGTGCGGGTCTCACTCGAAGCACCACACGCGTCGCATGATGGAGACGGGGCAAGGCGGCACCGAAAGCGGTGGGCGTTGAGTGCTGAGAAATCAGTACGCAGACGGGAGATGATGGAGATGTCGCTTCGCGACGCCGAGGAGAGGTAGGGCGAGCGGAGAATCACTGCGTTCCCACCCCCTGTAGACACACGTAAACACACGTGCGTCGACCTTATCCGACATGCGGCGATCTTCGGCTACGTTCCGTAGACCATGACATGGACGGAGGTAGCCGAACGTAGCCGAAGATCGCCGCATGTCGACACATATCGGATAAGGTCGATGCACGTGTGTTTACGTGTGTCTACAGGGGGTGGGAACGCAGTGAATGAGTGACGGCGGCGAGTCGTCGATTTCACGTAAACCGCGGCCCGTGGACGAGAACTTCCACATGGTGTCCCACTTCTCCAGGACGGCGAGGTCGATCCGACGTTTGCACGAGGTGAGGGAGATGGTGAGAGATGGGGATGGGGGTAGGCGAGTCGAGGCTTTCGCCGCATCGTCTGCCAACTCGTTGCCAGTCGTGCCGATTTGGGCCGGGGTCCAGAGGGTTGGGGGAGGTGGGACATGGCGTTACGGACAACCTTGTCGAACGCAATGGCTCGGGACTGTCCGGCGTGCGGCGCCGTGGAGAGGATGCCACGAAGGCCAGCTTGTGAGTCCGAGATGATGAGGATCTGATCGGCGTCTCTACTCAGCGCCCGCTCTGTTGCCCTCAGTAAGCCCTCGATTTCCCCCTCCGCAACCTGTCCTTCACCAAGCGGGACGAGAATTCGCTCCAGCACCTCGGATCCAACGACTCTCACCGCCGCTCCCCCTGCCGAGCCCTCCAAGAGTGATCCGTCAGTATACCAGATCTCATCCGAGTAGCGGTGGTGTGCGAGGTGAGCGTCGAGGGCCGTGATGGCGTCTTCCTTCGATGGGATGTGGGTGTTGACGGGTAGCGGTTCGACCCACGGAGGCGCATAGGTCGGCATGATTCGCTCCATCCCCAGACTTAGCGTCGGCGAGCGCAGTCACAGAGGTCTGAGTGGGAGGTGCGTGAGATGTTACGGGGGGAGCAGTTGACGAGACTTGCCTACCGCTGGGAGGTGGAGGCAGCTCATCAACTGCCCCCCCTCGGTTTCCACGGGCGCCGCTACCTCAGGGCCTATGACCTTGAAAAAAAAAGTTGCCTCTGCCCTGCTATGTCTTCGCAGAAATCAGCCCGAAAGTCAACATTGCGACGAGGTTTTCCGGTGGTCGATGAAGGGCTGGAATTTGACAATAGTTCTTGTCAACTGCCTTGAAGCTTTTTGTACCAAGGGGAGCGAGGCTCTGCGGATTTCAAAAGTTCCTCCCTTTCGGGGATTGCAGCTGTCTCAGCATATGAGCCAGATTCTTAAGGTAAAAGCCCGCTCTCAGGCTCAATGTCCATCTCTGCATTGGTAGTGGACTGCTCTTCACTGGGAGAATCAGGTTCCTGCTCTGATTCCTGTGATTGAGAACCAGAGAATGTTGGACGGGAGAAGAAATCTGTAATTGCTGTTTTTTTGCGACCATGCTTGATATTTGCCTTCTCTTCTCTTGCAGCTCTTTCCTTGTCCAATTTTCGAAGTTCTTGTCCTCGACGTTTAGAGATTTTTGCTCCGATTTTCCGACTGTGGTAGGCACCACGATGCACCGGAGCAGTGCTTGTAGACAAAGAATCCAGCTGCGCATCACTAAGCTGTAGCCATTGAAGTAAATCTGCATGGTCCCGAGGATGAGGGACATCATTCTCCTCCTGTATTTCAATTTCTCCATCAGTTTCAGAGTCCAAGTCCAAGTTATTGAGAGAATCTGGATCAGGGTTCTCTTGGTTGTCACTGTGAATAGAAGACCCATTGGGAGAGGCATTTCTGGAATGTTTGCTAGGCTGATCTTCATTGCTCTGCTGGACTGTGTCACCCTTGCGCTATAAATTATATATACAGCTCAATTTGCATCAAGTAAAACACTAAACACTCACTTTGAGAGCAAAAGTCCCAAGATTCTGGGCCTTTGAGTGGCCTCTTTTTGTTGGCATATGTGAAGTAGTGCTCAAGGATAACATGTGTTTAAGGCGAGGCAGAAACGAGGCTAACGTAGTCACGTGGAGCGTGGGAATTTCCTTTTTGGGCAGCGCGAAATATTCGGCGCTGAAACTAATCTGTATCTGAGATGACTTCTTAATGCAATCTGAGTACTTTTTCCCAAAAAGGTAATAAACTTTTTTTTGGATGTACTTATTGAAAATCTGAGACCACAGAATTGTTCCCCTTGTTAAACTGCACATATCTGTGGTTTTAGTTTTCTTTGCCCCGTGGTTGCAATCAACTAGTTCAGCTTGCAGTCCATGTCACGCCATCAGATCACGTGACTCGATGGATCTGGATGTCGCATACTGGGGTTTTTCATTCAAATCGACAGGGGGTGTGACGCGTGACCCGATTCACCAGTTCGACATTTCGACAGCAGTCAAATTTTCGCGTGACATCCCCCAAAATTTCGATGGTCCCATGGGAAATTTACCTTTTTTGCCACTGGGGGGGGGGGGGGGGAGGTGACATTGCTTCAGAGGGTCCGACAAACCCCTCCGTGACGCGTGACCGCGACCAAAATTCGTCCTCGACAAGGGGGTGCGTGACGCGTGACTGTCGATTTGAATGAAAAACCCCAGCATCTTACCCTCAAGTAGGAGCTATCATTTCTATGTCCACCTTGCCATACACAAAATGTCATCTGGTGTCTGCAATATCCTTGGATAATAGCAGCATGTAGACCAAAGAGTATGAACTGGTTGTGCTTGAGGAAGGTAATGGGACCTCAGATACGATTGTAAACCAACTTTGGAAGCGAGGTGATGGATTGATCATGAGCTGTGATCCGTTTGATCAGCGAAGCGTGGGAGGATCATTTTCTTAACCCCGAGCCGCCATGATCCACTTGTCTCGCCCGTTTCTCAACCAATTCTCGATCAATCCGCAACTTCCTGGGCTCGTTACGTTCGCATGAAGCTATTCGACCATCTCGGCCCTCCATCGCCTTCAAATACGGGAGTTTACCTGTTCTATATCCACCGCAAGATTTTGTACAGTTCTGGAGGAGCCCAAAATGGCCACGCATGTAGCAACCAAGCCATTGGGGTTAGGGCCCTGGGTTTTGACCTTGAGGTTTTGTATATTCGATACTTCATTCTTTAGGCCTTTCTGTTATTTTAGGCATTTGATTCCTATCTCACCACTGCCCGATACTCCAACCCACCTGATTTCTGACCGGCACAAATTCGAATTTTTTTGGAGCGATTGTGGGGTTCGAGAACACGGTTAGCTGTCCCGGTATGTTCATATGCTTCCTATCAATGCTCTTGTAACTTATATTGGCTTCCTATGTGCTCTGGATTGTGTCCATCACTGTGGTAGCCGACAACCATAATTTTGGTCATTCTATGCTGCTTCAGACACATATGTACATTCCGTAGTATGCCTTGGATGTAAACATCAGGTACTTAGAATACTCAGTCAATACCTCTATTACCATCTGGGATGCATCGGGGCCACTGGTACGGGCGGAAACACTGTATTTGCGTGGGTGGCCGATTACCCCGTTAATTGCCGTTTTCGGCATGTCGTCTGAAATAATTCACCACGACATCAATACATTCCCAAAATTCGAGCAAATGTCCTCGACCCATTCCTAAGATGCATACCTTCGTTCTGCTGAGCGGGGACCCCGCTGGCTGACTTCTATGGCCGGAGCGTGGGCCCAAACTCTCAAGGTGGCCGATTACCCGGTTGTTAATAGTAGAACATGTCAGCTTAGACCTTACGAAGGAAGCAGCACCAAGGAACTGAGGGCGAAGCCCCCTCGCGGTGGCGTCCTTGAAAAGGGAATCAGAAATCATCGAAACAGAGGTCTACCACTAAGTTAACGCTAAGCAGAAACCGGTGCTGACAAGAAGGCTGGAGTGATTATGACAGAGAAGGAGGGCAAAAAGTAGCGCTGTAGGCTATGTAGTCGTTCTCAATGAATTTCCGATTTGGTGGGGGTATTGAGCAGCACTATCCAGTTCCTTTGAGCACGCCTCAGAAATCTGAGGGGAATTAAACCTATTCTGGGTGCCTAAAAAAAGGCGTAAATCAGTCAAGTGCTTCCCTTGGCCGTCGTCATGAGCGTGCGCTGCGCTGCCCAGCGATTCCAAGCCCTCGATACATACCACGGCGAATGTGTGCATGACGGGCAACACCTTTCGCACTGGCATGGGGAGTCAATGTGTGTACTGTCAATGGTCAAGTAGTGGATGGTGACACTCCCGGGGCGGAATATCCCTGGATTTCAACGTTAGTCGGGACGCAGTACGCAAGCGGTTGTCGAAAAGCAAAACACCGAAAGAGCCGGAGGTAAATAATAACCACGTAGCATCGTCATGTCTCACGAACTCTACAGTCGGCCATGCTAAGCCTCGTCCACTGGGCCAAAATGGCTATGAATCGTGGTATGGTACGGGCGCAAGCGTACGAATGTATCGGTCCATAAAGCGGAGAAGAACATAGGACAGGTCGAGGCATTGGGACTGTGTAGAAGCCGGCACGAAAAAGGCCACGGCGTATACCGCATTTGGACATGAAAATTGAAGAAGCAGATCGGAAGCCTTCATCCACACAAATAGCACAGGCGCCTTCTTCACATGCCGTATGGTTTCAAGACACCTATCCGTGCGGTAAACGTTGGAGTGGGGCTGTTGGGTGTTCAAAAAGTCGAACACAATATGATGAAGAAAGACCAACGGTAATGACCGCAGGAAGGACCGCAAAAGTAATGAATAGTCCGTCGTCCCATACAGCATTGACAATCTGCAAAATTTGCTCCCGCGTAGGATCATCAGAGTAAGCGACGACCTGTCCTTCTTCTGATGAGAATAGATCCGATGACGCTAACCGTAATGAAAATCAGATTGAATACATCATGGAGAAGCAACAGACCTTGGCGTGTGAGACCTTGAAAGAGCAAGCAGTGGAAAGTTGTAGAGGCCATAGGGACTACAATTCTCTTCGCACATTTATAGCTTTCTACGCTGTGGCTCGATGGTGAAATGTGTCCCAAACTTTATGGTCTGCTGGCGGAGTCGGTGCACAGTTGCAACGAATTCCGCCGGCATGGTTGATGTGATTCGATCGAGAATGACATGCCACGGAGCCACAGCCGGCGATAGTGGGAAGGCCTTGCCAGGACTATGCCTGTTCAAGTAATTAAAATTTTTCTTCTGTTTATGGGCTGCGGGCGGAGTCGGTGTCGGTGCACAGTTACAACGAATTCGGCCGGCAGAGTACCTGTGTTTCAAGATATGAAAGTCCACGGAGACACAGTTAGCGACATGGTAGGACTATGCCTGTTCAGGTAACTATAATTTTTGTTCTGTGATTGTAAATATTCGAACGGCGGTGAAATGTCTCACGACATCAGAAAGATTTTGCCATAAAAGGCTCACGAGGTCATGAGTTCATAAAATAAGCGATGGATGCAATACTTACTGGGAACACTGCGTCGAGGAAGCTGTAGGAGTCAGAATTTTCAGCTTACCACTATGAGGGAGAAACATTGCAGAAGCGTGTCAAGGGGAAAAAACCGGAGAAACAGGTGAGAAAGACGGATTTGGCAGTTGATAAGGTTCTGCGAAACGGGAAATTGATGGAGGTGCGAACCGAATTTGGAGGTGGATGTAGCGACATTTCTTAGAGGTATGGAAGAAGGAACAATTCATGGTATTGTCCTTCAGTGCATTCGGGTTGTTGCAAAATGAGGTGTGAGTGGGAACCGCGCAGCGAGCGCTGTGTCGACGCAGTTGCAGGAGCATAAACTGTAAACGTTGCCAAGTAAGGCAAGAATCTTTCGGGTAAGAAGTTCTGTCATGCACCGTGGAGAGCAATACATATCGGTTAAGATCCGGGTGAACATGCAGATGTGCGCAGTGCAGTTGCGGACCGGGCGCAGTAAGAGTTGCGGACTGGGTGCAGTGTGTTCGGCCCGCAATAGATGTGAGAACATCATTGGCTTGTAAGGCACCACAATGGTCAGTCAATGTATGGTGTGATAGATTTTGTTTGGGTACCAGTGAGGCGAACAGGAAACAACAGAGTAAAGGTGCTTTTATTATTCCACCTAAGACAGCAACTTTATTCTTACGGCAACCCCTCTTAGGTCATTTCACATGTGGTACAGTAAATGACCTAAGAGGTCACCTCCGACATCGGAGGTGATGGTGCTATTAGTCACATATCCCCGTCTGGGTATATTGTGCTCTGTGGTTGGCCGCCGTTGCCTGCTCTATTCCCGGCATTTCCCGGTATATTCCCACCATTGTAGTTCAAATTTAGCCTTCAACACGGGTGCCCCTGCACCTTGCTTCTTCCTGTGCTGCTTGGCTGGCATTGATTCAATGGGCATTCCATCTCTGTTAAATGTATTCATATTGAACCCTCCCAACTTACCTCTACATGCAGGAGCAAGTGACCTGATCTGCCTCCAACACCTCCGACACCTTGATTGCAGTTTTTTCTCTTCTTTCCCTTTCAGCTCATTGATTTGTGCCATCAAGCTGGTACTTTTCCTTCTTTGTATCTTCATGGTACTGTTTATTTGTAATGTGCTTCTGCCGAGGCCCCAGGTTCCACCTTGCTCCGGCACCTACAATGAGGATGATTTTTCTATCTGGAGGGCATCTCGACTGGTCCAAGCATGCAAGCAAACCTTAGGAGTCTTTTCACAGCTACCAAGCAGTGTATCACTCCAGTCACGGTAATAACGGTGTTTCAATCAACCTCCAGCACCTCCAGCACCTCCTGCATTGTGGTCACAGTTGTTTTTTTGCCAAAACCTTTGCCAGTGAGTTGGAAACACCCTTAGCACCTAGCTGCACTTTTCTGTATATACGTGAAATGGTGTTGCTGGGTGGATCACTAGTATAGGCCATGACAGTGTTTCTATCAGCCTCCAGCACCTCCAGCACCTCCCACATTGCGGTAACTGTTGTTTTATTTTGCCAGAACCTTTGCCAGTGAATTGCAAAACACCCTTAGCAACTCGGCTGCACTTTTCTGTAAATACAGTCACGGCAGAAATTGATGCACCAGTTTGGCATGCCATCACCGCCAAACTGGTGCATCAATTTCCGCCGTGACTGTAAGTGGTGTTGCTGGCCACCTCCACTCCATATTTTACACTAATTTATCCTTTTTGCATTTTTAGCCTTCCGTTCACTGGAACACATTCAAGAGAACTGGAATTATGGTGGCCAACTCCGCCAGCAATCTCTGTTATCAGCGCTCTAGGGTCACTTGCCAATGCACTACCAAAATCACCCAATTTCTACTTCTTTGAAGTAGTGAGCCACTCCATGGCCCACCATGCTCTGGCTCTGATTAAAACGGTTCAATGGTTCATCCAAAGAGTGTCTTTGCACTTTTTGCCTATTGCGGCCCCTTGAAATGGGATTTCAAGACAATAAACACAAATTTAAGGCCTCAATTGTGTCTCAGAAAAATCATTGTATGTATATACTCTTTCCCAGCCTAACTTCAATATTTCAACCAAATAGCATTTTCAAATTTTTAGTCTACTCTGACCCGTAGAGTGGTCCCAAGGCAAACCAGCGAGTGCATTTAAGGTGAAGTGTACTTTTCGAGCTTGCAAACCACTTGGTAGAGATGCTTTTGACTCAGCTAGTGAACACCTACTTCACCTCCTACACCACCTCCGACATGCCCTCTTCTTGTCTTTAAGAGAGCAGAGGCCGTCAGAAATGGTTTCCCAATACCTCAATGAATAGAACGAGACTATATCCAATATAATGGCCTCTACAACAACATCCCTGCCTGCATATATGAGAAGAATAGCAAATTTCGTTGTTCTATCCAAATATTCATGTTCTAGTATTCTGAATACATACAGTTTGCTGATATAATACCGGTCAGAAGTCATTTGAATTATAACTGAAGAGTTTTTGAGCTCTGGATATTCACAATTTTTTTGAAGTTGAAGTTTGAAGAATGTGGCCATGGTTCAACTATGAAACTTAGATGGATTCCGGTGAAATTCTGGAACGGCAACTTTACCTTCAGATAACCTGGGGTGTTTTGACCATTTATCCATGGGGCAGGTCAGGGCTTTAATTTGAGCCCCTGTTCATGATATTTCGTCCAATATTGGGTGTGTAGGGTCTGATTTACGGAGGGCCAATCTTTATTCTTCTTGTGATTGGCCGATCAAACGCGGTCCGGGCTCCGGCCCGCCGGCAACGCGAGGCAACCTTAACTTATGCAACATTCCGACAATGTTTCAGTATCATAGAAAAGCTTTTCAAAGATTTATGACTTCTAATTCAAACTACATAGGTGGTCCATGCTTTGTACTTCTATTCAGCCAGAGCCTCCTACACCTCCTACACCTCCTACTCCCCAAACTTCGAAGACCTATGTTCAGTTCTGTTGGTATTGTTGTGAAAGCTGAGGGCCAAAGTTATATTTATGCCTTTGTTGTATTGTGTTTCTGAGTTAAGAGAGGTGGACGATGAATTTCGGAATGTTGAACTTCACTCAGTGAATTTGTATTGTGGAAGATGTAGCCACATACATCAGTTCTGCTTGAAATTTATTGAGACACAGATAAGAGAGAGATATCCACACCATGGGGGTAGCCAGTATAGTACCCAGAATAAGGGATGGAGGTGTCTGTGATGGAGGTGTTGGAGGGCATGACACACCTCCAACACCTCCATCACAGGCGTCAAATGAGACTGAAAGATACCCATTTGACTGTGAATGCCAGGAGAAAACATAGCTGGAACATCAGTATTGGTAAACTAAGGTTCAGAAAAATGGTTCAAAAAAACTTAGAACTGTTGTTGTGATAGAGGCAGAGGTGCCGGAGGCAGTTCAGAGGATTGTGTGCATATCCAGGTTAACATTTGAAAATCAGGAGTAGCATACTTACCTTTGAAGGCCACTGTTTGCATAGACTAGTACCTGAGCTGGAAAAACAACATTATGACATTGGAGAAGGCAGCAGAGGTGTCAGAGGTGGAGCAGAGGTGTCGGAGGTGGATCAATCTTGCATTGCTGGTGATGCAGGCAGAGAAAGCAGGGAGTTTGAACTAGAGTACATTAATGACAAAGAGGGATAAAACATGGATAAAAACTAGTGCTAACCGAGCAGTGTAAGAGCAAGGAAGGTGCAGGATGATATTGGCCCTGTTGCGTATATTACAATTTATTGGACCTCTTTAAACACGACAATGATATTCATTCTGTATATACTCAAATAATGTACCTGAACAGAGTGAACCGGCAACTTTCTTGGGGTAATAAAAGCACCTCCGACACCTACAACACAAGTAATATTTCGTAGTGGATGGAGGATTGGTGTGCTCTGAGCAACAGCCCATACACCTACAATTGTAGAAGATCTTGTTTATATGCTCACCCACAGTTCATCCTTGTAATTCAAGGATTCCAATTCTAAGGCTGATTCTATGGATCATTTAGGTAGTAAGAGAGCACAGTTTTGAGGGCAGGGGCTAGCGGAGACTGTTCCGATGTTGTTTTATATCAGGAAAGACGGTGGCAGGAGCTGCCCGGCATTCCAAATGGTGAGGGTAGGCGGGGTAGGCGGGGGAGGCGGGGGAGGCGGGGGAGGCGGGGGAGGCGGGGGAGGCGGGGGAGGCAGGGTAGGTAGGCTACGCCGAGATGCCGACGTGGCGGCGACGTAAGCGAGCCCGGTCTACAACGTCTACGACACCGGCGCAGACCTCTTAGGTGGTTTCACGTACCACATCAGAAATGACCTAAGAGGGGTTGCCGTAAGCAATAAAGTGGCTGTCTTAGGTGCTGAGCAGTAGACAATGTGGAACTATTTGCCGAACCGGCCGATGATGCGGAGACGCTGGGTGCAACTGGCTGTGGGACCGACTGTGTGCTTTGAGCAGCGGGGACCGATGCTGAAGCTGAAGACGCTTGGACTGAAGTCGGGGTGTTGGATTGCGAAGTACTTGTGCTGAATTAGATTAGAAATGAGTTTGATTGCAAGGCACCGAGCTTACGTTGTTGAATTCGCGCGGGGGGCCTGAAGCAAGATATATTTGAGTCCGCTGTGTTGAAAAAATGCGAATCACTCATAATTGTGTCATGGGATAACTGTACGGGTTGGCGGCGGACCGATTAAAGCGGAATTGTTCGGCACGGGGACAATGGATGTAGACCCGACAGAAGCAGATGAAATATTGGCAGAGTCGGACTTCTGTATCACGGCCGTAGAGCGAGAATCAGGGAAGCTGGAGAGATGTATTCACCCCGAGGATTGTAAGGAAGGTACGGAGAGAAGGGCGATTGGAACGTCGGCATGGTGTAGAGGCCTTGCTGCGGAAGGAAAGGTGAAACGAAGGCACCTGTGGGCGGCGGCATGTATTGGGGGTATTGCTGAAAAGGGTGTGAATAGTGCATAGGGACGATTCCGGTACTTGGATCAGGCGCCGGTGACATAGAAGCGATCGGGTTCGAAGACGGCGTCGAGGCAGAGGGACCTGAGGGGGAGTCCGAGCTGTTCACAGAAGGAGGGGATGGGGGGTCGAATTTCCTCCGTTTGGATGGCGTAACTTGGGCAGACGTTGTTGAGCCCGTCGTCCCGGAAGTGTCGTCGGAAGCAGCCGATGCATTGGAGGAAATATTGAATGCAGCAGAATCGACCTTGACGCGAAGAGTACCGGTAGGGCTGAGCTCGCGACACAACCCGTAAAATTGGATTGTGGTATTTGCGTGTGGTGTGGGAGCGCGTGTCCAACGAGCAGTTGAAAAGTCAAATACACACCTATTAATGGATCAACACAATATAGTTAAACGACTATGGCCAACGTACTGCACGGTAGAAGCCTTGGTTTCCCCACGGACGAAGTCTGAGACAGCGACTGTCACAGCACGGGAACCATGACCGTCATCAAGGGTTTGAGGACTGCCGGACACACGGCCTAAGCCATACACCATCGAAGTGAATTCATCAGGTAATTGATTCTGCCATTAGATCAGAATGCGAACTATTAACAGACGAATAAAGCTTACATTGTACGTGTCGCTGTCGGGACTGCCCGGGAGAACCATGAAAGTCAACGCATCGAGAGTTAGGGTGTTACTCGGAAGCGAATTGGTAGCCGGCGGAACAGCAGTCGATTGCGCAGTGCACGCTGCAAAAGCGACCATGCCGTCTTCGAGCAGCGGTGCAGTACTGGTGATATAAACACGGATTTGAGCAGGGATCGTGGTGTTAACAGTGCCATTGGTGCACCAGACATGTGTGCTGTAGTGGGCATAGTGTGTAGCATAGGTGGAATTGGGCTTGTTGACAGTGACACGACGGCCAGCTTTCAGCTGAAAGAATCCGAGAATATTGAACGACACCATGAATGCGAAAGGAGAGTGGCGAGATGTGGGGATGAGAATCAGCCAAGAACTGAGAAATCCGGGTTTTCTGTCAACCTGTTTGCAACAACATTCCCGGCATTCCCGCCTGAAAGGGAGATATATAGTCATACGCGGGCGATGAGAAAATGAATCCACCTCCAACGACAATGAAATCGAATGACTGATTCCAACGCATGACTGTCGAACTGAATGAAACACCCTAGTATGCTAGTGACGGGCGTTGTACTAGTAGCTGACAGGCAACTGACGGCGCGATTGACCTGGCGTTTGTTCGTTTTCCGCTGATGGCAGGACGACAACAACGGTGGTTAAAAAAAAGCAGATATATCATTTCTGGGGCTTTGCAAGCCAGAATCATGTTTAGATTTGGCTTGATATATGTATTTGTTGCAATCTAGCATCTCACCCCATCTGTTTCATTCTAGATCAGGCCAATAACTATGACATGGCAGTGGGTTTCTTGTAATTTCCACCCTATTTCTATTTCATAAGGCAGAGAAATCTTGGTAAGAAAGTCAATGTGAAAACCTCCTTGAATGGGTTTGTCCTTTCTTAAAATAACAGATGTCTGCAAGGCGTCTGTGTAGAGTATCCTGGCTCGTGACCGAAATCTATTTGAGAGAGAAGAAATTTGGCGCCTGTTGTGACAGTATTGACAATTTCGGGGACAAACGACGAAATAAGGGGCGGCAAAGGCTTCAGATGGACATCCGTAATTTTATGAAGAGAGAGATAAAATTACCCCTGTCTGCAATCTAGCAGAAGCCTTTTAGGTTCATCGCAAATCCACTGGTGGTGCATGTATTGCAAGCCGTATTCTGCAGCTCTGAATGCCGACCAAACTCGAGCAAGACAATAAGTATGTGAATCTTCTGGTCTTTGCCAGGTTACATTCAACTCAGACTTACCTCCCTATTGTAGTCCATCCTCAGCAGAGTTAATGAAAGTCTAACGCTGACATTCAAGCACCAAACCAGCAACAATTTAAGTGAATTCACCGCACGTGCGCGTGCCCATAAAATAAATACAATGCCGATCATCAGCCCTGGCAAACCGGCGCTTGAATAAGTGTTTAAGTGGAGTTTGGGCTTGTGTACACTTTTATAAGCGCGCACGGCGCCGACTTATGTTTATATACGTCAGACTCAAGGCACTTGACGGGCGCTTCCAAAAGACCGGGTTGAAATAGAGATGGCGTGTGAAGCCGAGGCGGCAATTAACACCAAGTGAAGCGCTTGTTGTGAGACAATCCGGAGTTTTGGGTAGAAAGGACCATATGCAGGGCGTTAAAGGCTTCAGACAGACACCCGTGCAGCGCTTCTACATAAGCAGACCGGTTCCGGCAGTCGGACCGGAAGTAAGCTTCCCCTTCTATGTGGACTACCATTGTCCACATATATCATATTGTGCCAAGGCTGTGTTATGTTGTCCGTTCCTTTGATGGCAAACTCCAAGCTGGGCCACGCTGTCCACCCGAAGCAGGCCCACGACACCGACGCCGCACACGGCGGAGTCCTCGCAAGCATTCTCAAACAATACCCAAATCTGTCGGTATTCCACCACACCCCCGCGCAGCAGCCAAGTCCCTCGCCCTCACCCACCAAGAGCCGCCACATGAACATGTTCACGAAGGCCTACGATTACATGTATTTCTGCGTCCGCGATCAGCTTCACAAGTCCCTATTGGCTCATTTTTCCTGGCGGGCGCTGGGTTCGGTCAGGTCTCCTCCCACGACAGGCTGAGCCCTTCAGTTGATGCCCTGCGCTCCCTGGAGCCCTCTCGCGCGCCCCTGCGTGCGGAAGACTCTCCTCTTAAAGACCCAGCCACTGGCACCCGCCAAGATGGCCGTTTCTTCTCGTGTGACACGTACAAGGTCCTCAGTCTCGACACTCCGCACCAATTCGCCATGACCCACGCGTTCAACACGCCCATCGCGCCGCCAGATGACGCGCAGACGTTCCTCGAGCGTCTCCAGAGCAACGCGTCGAGCAGCTCCATGCTGAGCTTCGCCAGCTCCGTCACGCCAAAATTGGAGCGATACTTCGCAGCTCCTCCTCCCCCAGACACCGTAAGTTGCACTTGCTCGGAGTACCTCCACCGCATTCTCTATATCCAATAACATGTCCTCCATGATCAGTCGCATCCCCACCGCCGGGACAAGTACACGTCCAATGAATTCCCGTACAGTGAGTGGCTGGACAAGATCTGCGCTGGTTTCAGACCCAAATAGCTCATACAGTGCGCGATGTATGATCGCTGAACCTAATTCACCATAACTAAGAAATTCAGTATGGCCCAAAGCGGAAGAAAGCAAGGCGACTCCACTATCCCGGCTGGGTCATTTCGTAAGTCGCAAATTGTCCATCCACACTGCTTGCTCGTCGTGATCCTCCACCTTTCAGCTCCGTCAACAACTTCCTCCAAAAGATGCACTGCCTGCGTGGGCCACAGTTCAGCTCTTCGTTCAAAGCTGTCTCTCTAAGCCCTGCCTTCTGGGAGTCGTAAACGATGGACACCCCTGGATCAGCAATTATCTCTCGGAGGACTGTCCTTCATTGCGGACACACGATCTTTCAGTGTGTTCCAGTCTATCGACTTAGGCCATCCATTTTTTACTGCTTCTGGAAGGCTTTCACTTTCAAATTGGTGGCGTTGGAATACAGCTACGAAGGCCATGATGGGAGCTGTTCCCGAGTGGATTGGAAGGGCAAGAGTCTGAATTTGATTTCAGAAATGCAGCATCCAAAAGCCTCTGCAGCGTGGGAGTAGGCATCGTTGGTAGTGGTCTATCACAATATGGGCATAGGGTTGCGGAGTCTCGGTCGGGAGATATGAAGCCTAAAACAAAATGGTGCTTCCACGATTTGATCAAAATCCCCGGCAGAAAAACTTACGGACACTGTCGTGGTCTTCATCCACATCCAGATCACTACGGAAGAAATTAGTTCGTAAGCAAAATGAGGTCAAATTCACATACACAGAGTCGTCCATCCGCATTTTTTTGGGAGCAGGGCCATCAAAATCCAGTGGAAACTGCCGTGCGACTTTGCAACTTTTATTGGGATCTTGAAAATCCCGAAGGCTGAATCCCTTTGTGCGCCTCTGCCGTGGCCAACAGAAGCAAATCTGCATATCAGACATACAGAAGGGTGAGAAGAAGCGGACAGCCGCCTCTTGGCATCAGCACGTGTGTGGTGTCACACTGTCACATCATCACACCAGCTATTTTTTTTTTTTTTTTTTTGTGGAACGTTAGGTAGAGAGCGAAGGGGGCGCATATGCGTCCTCTTCACGGGGTGTTTCTTACGTCTCCAGAAACCCGCCCCCCGATCATCAGACCGACCAAGTCGGCCTTCCCTCTCCCGTTTAAATTGAAGCTGGGGAATCGAGAACCCAACCGACAGAGAGCCACCCGGGGAAATGCGCAAACGCACACGCATCTGAATAAATCACCATGCGCCGTGTGGGGCTTGAGTCAACTCACTCAGGTCCACAGGCGACCATCATTGTAAGCTAACCCACACCCACTAGAACCCCGGCCATCCCGATCCAGTCGTCAGGATGTCTGTCTTCATCTTGTAGTGTCTTCCTCCAGGTTGCGAGCACTAAAGATTTCTTCAATTATTTTTTCCCCCATTTGTTTGCATTCGTGAGAAGGCAGTCGAGTTCTAGACGAACATTTATGCACTTGGTCCACCTGTTGGTAATTTCTTGGGGTGATGCACCATTTCTTTCGCCAATGACCCTTTCGTTCCTCAGTTTCCAGATCAAGTATGCCGACTCTGAGAGGAGGATCCGGTAGAGGCGTGTCGTACCAGCGTCGCCTTTCTTTATTGCCCCACATGCCATTATCTCGCCGAAGGTGGGGTGCATCTCTTCCCCGGCCTTTTTCTTCCACAGTTTACTGGCTAGCTCCCAGATAAGAGCTTGTCCGGGAGCGTCACACTGCGTTAGAACATGGTCCATACTTTCTGTAATCTCGCATTCCTTGCAGATTCCCCAGTCCTCAAAATCCTCAATGTGCTTCCAGTGTTCGCCAATTTTGTAACCGCCGTGTATGGACATCCAAAGGAAGAACCGTATGTTTCGTCCAAAATCCTTGTGTTTGGTCCCCTTCCAGATAGCCTTGTCCGGGGTCGATTCATTGTTGAAATCGCTCGCTGCGCCCTTGGCAAGCTCCAGGTTGTGACGGGTCTTTTTCCGGTCCAGCGCAGCTCGGTATTTTTCACCTCGCATCTTCCGCTGCCTGATTATTTTGTAGGCTAGGGATTGTGTCATGACATTTAATTTTGCTCCCGGGAGAACCAGGTCAGCTCGCACTTCCATTTCTAGTTGGTCGGGCTCATCCTTCAGCCTTCCATTGTTCGCAAGTATGTCAGCTTTTTCGTTGCCTTTGAGTCCGGCGTGGCCTTTCACCCACTTTAGACTGGTCTGGGCCTTGCGTTCGCGAAGTCTTGCAACGGTGAGTTTAATTTCCTCCCCGTTAGCAACTGTCATGAAACCTTCGTCTTCCCAGTTCTTCAAATTTTTGTTAGCCCTTCGATCATCGTGAGTGAGTCGCTCAGGATCGTGAGAGGGATGTCGCGCGGGCATTTCTCGCAGCACTCTTTTATTGCTAGGATTTCCGCCACCTGGTTCGATTGTTCCAGTTCTTCTGGGATGCGAATTTCCATGTTGCGGATGTCGCCATCTCCAAAATATACTCCGCTCCCAGCTCTCGCATTTTCTTTTCCGTTATCGGTCGCTGACCCATCTGTATAAGCCGTGATCTCTTCCTCATCCGGTTCAGGTTCTAGCCTGTTGTCTGGAGCGGTGTCACCACTCTCCACTTTATCTGTGAATATCCGAAAGGTGTCGCTCAGGGTGCCGTGGGTGGTTACCTTCGCATTAAAGATTACCGTGTCCTCATGGGGTGCTTGGAGGGTGTCCCACTCATTTTCCCAATCTTCGGGGTGGCTTAATAGGGGATTCCACTTCGGGAGCAGGGAGTCTAGCATCGTTTTCGCTCTCCTGAAGCATCTATTTGGGTCCCGGCATCCGATTCGGCGTGCATCATTGCACGCTGTGCACCGGCATTTCTTCCCATCCTTGTGCCTCGCAGTCTTCATTTTGAGCGCAAGGTCCTCTGCATCCCCAGTACTGCGCATTTTGTGTACGTCTTTCATACATGCAATGACATCTTTACTCTGGCTTCCCCCGGTAAAAAGTGTTCTCGTTGCCGTTGACTTCTGGTGGAACCATATTGGCATGGCCCGCTGTATTTTCCTTGAGATGGCGATTCCATCCATCCTAAGGTCGTTGTCTGTTGCTGCCTTTACCATCGAGGCTAAGTCCGGATTGATTACGGTGACTTTCGTGTCCCACGTCTGGATGAACATATTGACTCTGACTTCCGGGTCAACATTTTTGTCCGCACTCTGGGCATGGTGTGATAGCAGTGAGTCGGCTGCAAATGCCCATAGGGGTCGTTCGTCATCGAAGCTCAAGTATGATTTTAGCCACGTTACGGCGATAGCCTCATTCCTCGCTACAATGTCCAGGAGGTTCTTGCCCCCCAGATCTGCCGGTGCGTAAACTGTCTCTTGATTTATGGTGACTTTATTCTTGTCCGCCCACAGGAATTTGCGGACCCGTTTTTCCAGTCTCTTCTCGACATCTTTCGGCATCCCTTGTACTTTTGCCATGTATTGGGTCATGCCTCCCACAACCATTAGGATGATCAGTCGTCTCCCTTCCATGGTCGGCTTGTCGGCTTCCCATCGCTCCAGGGCGGCATCAACTTTTTCAAGCGTGCGGGCCCACGTTCCAGCCTGGTCTATGCCGTTGCCTACCCATGCACCCAGTGTTCGTATCGGTTCTTGTTCGGCAGCAATTTTTATGTGTTCTGGAATCTGTGTACCATCTGTTCCGTTCACAAAACGGCTCGCCCATACTTTGTCTCTATGAGTTAATGTGCCTATTGGTATCATCTCGGTCTTCCCAATATTGAATTTCGCTCCAGATGCTATACACCACTCTTCCAGGATCTTCTCAAGGGTACCGAAGTCATCTGAGGCATCCAAATACACCATCGTGTCATCTGCAAACAGCGTCGCGATTAGCGGTTCATCACAGCCTTGTATTTTAATTCCGGCTAGATCTGACTTCCTCAGGGACTCCGCTAGCGGCTCGATCGCCAGGTTGAAGAGCAGGCATGACAGCGGATCTCCCTGGCGCACTCCTCGGCATACTCTGAAGGGATGTGCAGAAGCAAATCTGCATATCAGACATACAGAAGGGTGAGAAGAAGCGGACAGCCGCCTCTTGGCATCAGCACGTGTGTGGTGTCACACTGTCACATCATCACACCAGCTATATAACTTATCATGTGACTCGACCAGTGCCCCAACTATGGCTCCGGTCTTGGATTTTTTTGAACTATTGGACATCAGTCACAAGCAGGGGGAACATATGCACTGCTTACGTCGAGGATGCGGAGCTTCGGGTCGGAATCGCCCTACTGCTCGTCGTCCTCGAGGAAACTCAGTGCACTCCCTAAATGTAGATAAAGCCAAACGTATGCCGTCGAAGTCGTACTCTCCTGGACAGTAATCACCGCATAGTCGAATAATCCAGTGGTTCCATTCAACGCACTCTTGTTGATAACCCATGAGACCGTGTGGCTGACACTTTCCGCAAGATTCTCTGCCTCGAAAAATAGCACGCGGAACACGAACTGTTCCGCGCCAGTGTAACAATGAAATGTAGTATCATCACCCAAAGTAAATGATATATTCCCCTGGGCGTTGGGAGCTTTGGGCTCGAGCAGAGCATCCCGAAATTCCAAGGTTGAAAACAACAATGATGGTGGAAAGCCAGTGAGTTGATTTTCTTTAAAGTGTTAGATTTCCGTTTACTGATGGTGCCGGGCTACAGTTGGCGTCACATTAAAGAGGGACGTTCTCCACCACTTCCACAAGCCTCGCCTCGATCTTCTGGTATGGATCCTGGTGGTTAAACTGGTGCCGAGATATCACCGGCGTCTTGACGTGATGCTCGTTGATATTGGACGTTACCGCGACCTTCCATCTTGGCGAAAAGATTTCAAATCGGAGTGGAATGTTGCGCGGGACACCAAGATCACCCTGCCACTGAACCCAAAATATCGCCCCAACCCCCAAAAGTGGACATGCACTTGTCCGAAATTCCACAAGAGCCGATTTCTGATCTGTAAACATCTGGTCCAAGCAGTCCATCCAGTGGACCCGGTCTTTTTTCTCGAAGTACAGCGGAATCGGACGACACCATTCTGGTCCCATCCATCTCTGAAGCCGTTACATCCAATCTCTGTGTCCGCTCCATCGAATGCTCCAGCGGAATCCGTGATGCAGCAGGTGGACATGATCGATGATGAAGATGGCGATGACAACATCGAAGATCTCTCCCATTCTGATATCGAACTACCAGATGTGAACGACGCGGGACGTGGGACCTTTGATGAGCGGCTGACCACCGCTCTTGAAACAATGCGGAACTTCTGCGACGGGTTGGAGTATCAGCGCCAGTTCCAAGACACCTGGATGCTCGATGCTTTGGAGCGTGACGGTGCATCATTCTTCAGGCTGGCCCACAACTGCCTCAGTCGCGAACGTCGCCAAAACTCGACACGAGGTGTAGGCCCCAAGACGTAGGAACGGTCTACAGTGTTCCACCGGCCAATGAAACACTCCGTTGTGAGCCGTTCCCTGGTGGTCCCTGACTCAATTGCAGATCATACTCAAGTACAATACATAAAAGCACCTTCTGCCAATTCCAATAGTTGATAACGGGTCTGGGAGAGGAGAAATAGCTTGAGATCAAATCTTGATTTGGCAGAAGATCTGATCCACTAGCCACTGAAACAGTCGATTTTGACTGGTAGTCACTCATGCCTGGCCGAATCAATCTGAAAATTTGGGTGAACGTAGTTACATGATATACAACATGTTCTACTTCCTCAGAGTTTTCAGAAAGGGAACGAGATCGTAGATATCAGGTCCGCAATTTAGCTGTTTCATTGACCGGTGGAACACTGTACAGCAAATGCGATGTTTTACCATTCCCGCCCGGCTCTACGCGATCGGGACACTTGAAGGATTGCAGAATTGAAAGTCTCACATGTAGACACATAAAGAAATATATTTCTTGCGTTTTTCTCTAAAGACTGCAGTTTGGAAGTAAATACGCCCCTAAACGCGTCGGACGCCTTTGGCTTGTACTTGTTATATAGCACGTGAACTGTCACGTGACATGTCTGGGGAGAGGTTGACCACCGGTTTCTCCTCTTCCTCTGCTTGCCCCCATCATTGCCCGTCACTCGCTGTGGTCGGCGCCTTGACGATATCTCCGGCCACTCATCAAGCTGTGCCTCAGCCCTCAAGTCTCGCTCACCTTCAAGCTTCGGTTCTAATGACCCAATGAGGGAGCCGCAAGTCTGCGCAAGTTTAGATCAAAGCGCGCTCAAAAGCAACAGCACTGAAGCCCATCCATAATCAAATCCTCATCAATTGTATCAACTGACTCAACTCCACTCAACCTGGCCAAGATTTGCCAGCCGGTCAACTTAGGGTCTGGCACGGGTGATGATCACCCGGGTCACCCGGCAGATTTTACCCGCGGGTTTTGACCCGGGTCACTGCTACGGGTTACGGGTCACCCGTGGCTCTCCACCCGCGCGGGTGCGGGCGCAGAGGTCTAAAATCTGTCGACCCGCAGGTAACCCGCGGGTTTTTCATGTACTATATAATATAAATTCCTGAGGCAGAGTGCGTGCAAGTTGCAGGCCTGAGGCCACAAGGGAGACGGGGAGTGAGGCCGCCGATGACGTCTTTCGGAGACAGACGTCATGATCTACGGTACGCGCCTACGCAGCCCTTGAAGCGCATCAATAGCCATAACCCTGGCAGCGCGCTCTGTTACCCACCAGTTATTCTGTAAATCTGCGCTTTGAAACCACTGGCCTTGTCAACCTTAGAATGATTTGATACCCCAAATTACACGCTTTGGAAACCAAGTTCTGTACCGACTCTATGATTTACCTGAACCGCATTTTCAAATTTTGTGCGCAACTAAAAACACGAGGAATGACGGAATATGTGGTGCGTGCCGCGCCCCAGTGACGGCATGCGCGCACACCGATTTGTGCTTTAAAAGGCTGTATGTGCGGCCAATATTCTTCACGATAAACATGTCGGTGTCTCCTGGCATCCCGCAAAGGAACATAGACCAGATCCCAGAATGTTGCCCTCGTTCTTACACTCGTGGCGTTCTTTCTGTGTCGACTCGCCTTTCAGTGGCTTCTCGAAACTTCACCTCTTGGTTATTGACCTGTCTTTTGCTGTTGCTATCACCTCTTGTGGCATGGGATATATTCTCAAAGGAATTTGCCGCCTCTCTCCGCCGCATTGAGCTAACCAGCACCGAAAAACAAAACCTCCCGGGAACTTTGTGTATTTTATATGCATATTTCGTTGTCATTTTGTTCCTCTACGGTAGGTGATCTTGTCTCGGGATAGGACCAGGTCACTGACCAAATGCATAGTATACCTGCTTGAGCGCTCCAAGATTCTGCCCAATTTTCTCCACATTGGTCAGGTCAAATGGTTTGAACGGCACTTTTATCATCGCTCGCACTGTTCTTTCATGCGACGAGACCGTCTTCGAAAGCTGATCACTGCCGATACCTTTACCATTTTTATCTGTGGTACGGAGCGAAGATCGGTCCCTATGCGTAAGTGCCAGATCCATAGCTTTGAACCTTCCTCTGACTTCAATTCACAGTTGTTTCGAAGAATACCACCGCAGCCGAAGTGCTTGACACGCTTCGCCGCCGCAGCTATCTGCCTTCAAATTATCAACTCACTCATATGCTGGCAACATTGGACCGCCATCCGCGTTTGTTGGCAGGCTCCATTTCAATGGGACAGCTGGGTCTAGGCTCCCTCTCTCATCTTCAGCTCCGAGTTCGGGTACCTGGGGGTGCAGGATCATCTTCTCGTACGCTACAATCTATTTCTTTTTTTTTCTGTTACAGCATCTTATCCCACTTCAAGGTATGCGCACCCCGGAAGCATCGTCTTCACGCCTGGGAGCTTCAACCCCCGATTCTCCGTCCAAAAACACCCGTTCGCAGATCAGGGTAGCCGACGAGGTCCCGGTCATTGTATCGCCGCCCAAAAAGCGCAGAAAGAAGGAAGCAGTGAACGAAACAGATCTCGGTGTCTGGCATCTCAGTGACGAGGAAATAATCGGTAATTATCCCTGATTCAATTTGAGAAGCTGCGGTATTAAACATCTTTTCATAGCCAAAAGTCGCAAGGATTGGAAATCCCCCATCTACAACCATTATACCGTTTCCCTCGAGCGAATTTAGACGGTGATGGAAATCGCCACCATCTTACATTCATCTTTACCTGCCGCGTCGATCCAAAAAATCACAACCCCCAGCGACGGGATCGAATGAAGACGAGCGAGGGGACAGCCAATCTCAAGAGAACCAGTCAGCAGTGCAACAACAGGCGTGGTGTCGTCGACACCGATGGTGACACCAGCAAGAATGCTCAACAGGATCTTTTCCGCTCGGTTTCCCGCTATACCCCTGCACGTCATCGAGCTCTAATCGCCCTTCGCTGTGCCGCGTCCCACCGGCCGTTCAACATGGTTAGGGACGATTTCTATTTGGAAGAAGTAGAACTTCTACGGCCAGGAACTATCGTTCGGTCTCCGGAAACCGTCTCGAAAGATGTTCAGACGTTGTATCAGGAGGGTTCAAAGCGGGTAAAGGAGTACTTCAAGGTGCGATCAATTTTTAATTACCCTCACTATTGCTTATTCTGTGGTTTAGGACTTTCAGGGCGCCATCCATGCTGTCATTGATGGCTGGACTGCTCCCTTCGTTGCAGCATATCTTGGGATTGTGATCGTCTGGTTTAGTGCGGGGAAGATCCACCGCGCCATTCTCGAGTTTATACGGTATTTTGTTTCCTGTTTCGAGTATGCCTTACATGGCTCGCTGACTTTCGAACAGGTTAACAGAACGACACACCGGCAGATATCTTGCCGAACAAACAGCTCAATGTTTCAAGCGCTTTGGACTGGACCATCTCGTGAGTCTAAAATCTGCGTGATTGGATGATGCTGATCCTATGTGAAAGCTGCATACACTGTGCATGGACAACGCAAGCAACTGCGACTCGACATCTGAGGTCCTCAGCGAACCGGCGCAAATTCCAGCTTACCGCGGAGCTTTGTCTCGCACGAGATGTTTCCCGCATACGGTTAATCTGATTGCCAAGGCGCGTATACTCAATTCATCACAACTCCTGTAGTACATTAATTTTTTCTAGGCCTTCATTTCTTTCTTCTTCAAGGAACCCAAGAAAAAGGCACAGGTGAAATTAACTACAGGAAAGCGCAAGCGGGCAGCGGCTCAGCCGGCAGTAGCGGCAGAGCCAGTCATTCAGCCACAGGAGGAAGGAGAGGATCCGATAGTTCGGGATGTAGAAGTCGACGAAGCTGGTATTATGGACGAGGGAAAGGCAGAGTTTGATTCTGCAACCATCCGGTCGGTGAGGGCGAAGGCCATTGCGGATGCTGAGGCCAGGTTTATCCTGATGACCGCGCAAGATGCTGAGGACGCCTTGATGATTTTTCCGAAGGTAAGTATACATTGTCCAATATCTCTGAGCGTAACTAATTTCAATTCAGGTCGCCGGCTTGGCCCGCCGAGTCCATGACTCGGCTACACTTCAGGACAAGTTTGAAAAGCTTGTTATTGCGAATTCGGTGTCCGGACAGAAGGTAGCGTTGGATCGACGAGTCCCTACCCGATGGAACTCAGATCTTGCATGCCTCGCCGCTCATGTCATGTTCGAAACTCCTGTTAAACAACTCACATCTGATGGTCTTTCCGAGTACGCGCTGTCCGACAAACAGTGGAAACTTGCAAAACAACTTTGCGAAGTGCTCGAGGTATATTGAAATTCGCATGTACATTAATTTAACTGACACTGCATCACCAGATATTTGAGGAGATTACCAAACTCTTCTCGCGTGCGGAAGTGCCTCTGGTCTACGAAGTGATCCCAATGCTCGAGGCACTGGAAGACCAACTGACAAATGTCCGGAACGATGCAAACTTGCCTAATGTCATACGTGTTGCGGCAATTGCGGCACTCGAAGTCGTTGGCAAATATTATGCTTTGACTGATGAATGCGAGGTGTATCGTATCGCCATAAGTATGTCGCGCTACTGTCTTTGGAGCTCCACTGACTATCTTTCTGTTAGTAATGTGCCCGGACAAGAAGATGGAATGGTTCCACCAAAATCCCGGTTGGCGTCCCAGTGATCGCGACGAGGCAGACCGTATTGTCCGCCATCGATGGGCTGAAACCTACGCTACTAGAGGGGAACCGACAACTACCTCAGCTCCGTCTCAGCCCGCAGTGGCCCCGAAGGTATTTAATGGGTTCTACTCTATTACGCTATTTTTTTTGTTCAATCATTTATGTAGGCTCGAAAATGGGCGAGCGCATCACAGGTTATCGCTTCATCTACGCATCCAGCTGATTCAATTGAAGCGTACCTTGCTGCACCTCTCATGGCAGAAAGTGATCTGACTGACGCCGACGGAGGGTACCGAGCAGGGTTACTTCGCCACTGGGAGAACACATTAGCAACGCGCCCTCGTCTGGCGCGGATGGCATTGGATTATTTGTCGGCCCCTGGTGCGTATTAAATTTAGCCCCTCGGTGTTTGCTCACTATCAGTTTTAGCTTCTTCCGTTGACGCCGAGCGCGCATTTTCTGGTGGCCGCTTACAGGTCAACCACCTCCAGCATCAGACCAGTTCACAGACCTTCAAGGCACGCGTCGCACTCGGGTCCTGGATCCGGACTCCCTTGATGCCTGGATCCAGTGCCGCGGCCGCGATTATGGAACAGGCGTTGAAGCCAAAACCGAAAGGGAAAGGGAAGCAAAGGGCAGCGGATGTTATTGTGGACGATGAGATGGTGGTTGACTCCGATAATTAAGAACATGTAAATTTCAGTTATATGCCAATGGCGTACGCTGTATAATTTTTTACTCTAAAATATTGCCTGACCCGTGTACACCCGCGGGTACCTGCGGGTCCACCCGCGGGTTTCACCCGTACCCGTGAAATGAGCACCCGCACGGGTGCGGTCATGGCTTTGAGATCTTATTTACCTGCGGGTTTTTACCCGGGTCGACCCGGGTCGACCCGTGCCAGACCCTAGACCGTCAACTCAAACTCATGGCGTTTTTGGCAGGTACCGCATGCAACCCTCAACTCCCCGTGGCGTTTCTGGCCCAGATACGCCAGCCAAGCAATCCTCAGTCGTTTTTTCAGCGCCGGCGCCTTCCCACTCGCACACACATACCTCCGCATTGAAGCCTAGCACCCGACTCAAGTACTCGCTGTACCCGCCACCACGTGGACTGTGCACCGTACATTTGACGATGAGGAGGCTGGCTGGGAATGCGAAGCCCCCTGGTACGTCGCTGTCCGTCGCACCGCTTTCCCGTCTCGAGTCTGACTTCGCTCGCGCAGTTTGCACCTTACCAGCACGATGCATGCATAACCCGCCTTAGCCCCCCACGGGACAAGATCCCCGACTTCGCACCCGCGGCACATGGGATGAGACGTAGGGTATGCTCTTTCCCCGTACGTCTTCCCTCCTTCCCGATCTTACTCGTCACACCCACAGTTCGCGTCCGCGACGTCGCCCACTTCGCACGACGTGTCCCGCACACTCGGAGGGCCACGCCGCGCCTGCGTGCAAAACGCTCGCACCGCGCACCCTCTCGCTCCCTCGACGACAGAACCGATGGGGAAGAGAGGATAGGATGGGACGGTGTGTACGAGGCTGCCTTAGTACGTCGTTCTCCCCTACATTCCTTTCCTGGCTTGCGCACTCGCAGCTTGCGTTCGCTACTCATCCACGCACCCCACTTCCCACGACGTGTCCACGCGAGCATCGCACCCACCGCCGTAACCGACACTCGGACGACCACAACGGGCGTGGAGAACGCTCGCACTGCGCGCCCTCGCGCCCTCGACGACAGGGAAGATGACGACGAGGTGAATGGGATTATACGATGTGGACGATGCTGCCCTCGTCTGAATTCTCCTTTTCACCCCAAAGACCCCTGTAAAATGTAATGTATCGCTTCGTGGCTTGCAGCCGCTTTTGGTTCGGAATTTTAGATTTCTCCTGTAAACACTGTCTTTCTCTTGCAACTTTGGGATGACACGGCAAGCTGAGAGCTGCTCAGTTGAGCATGATTATGTTCGTATTCTCCAATTATTAATATTATTGCAAAGACAGAAATGTGACACATGCGGGAAGCAGTAACTGCTACCCTGTCATTACAGTTTCGGTTGATCACCGAGTGTATGAGATAGGGTTATGTAGCCTGCAACAGCTCCTGGATATGAAGCTGAAATTTTGCCTCCCTAGTCCACGTGCATATTTTTCAACCTGAACAGGGAAATAATCAAATATCGAAGGCATGTCAACGTAGATGCCCAATCCTACTCACCTCGTATCAACAGGGGGCTTGTGTGGGATGGTAAACGAGCTCTATGCAGTGCGAATGGTCTATATATTGTAGCAGCCATAGCAGAAACCAATTCGACAACTCGTTTCCGCGTAAACAAAAATTATGGTAGAAAAGGCTCTGCAAATTGGCTTTACACACACACACACACACACACACACTGCATTCTGCCAATGGGTAGGCGACGTCATTTTTAGATGTCTCGCCACACCCTAGCCGAAGGCTGTGTCGAGGCACTGCTGGCTGGCTGGGCACCTCGTGTCGAGGTGCCTAGGCACAGCTCGGTTTGATGAGCTGTCGAGGCCGTGGCCTAGGCCGAGCTTGATAACCAACAAGCGCTCGCCGGCGCTTCGCGCCGGCTCCCACTTCTGCCGGAATGATAGATTAAAAGCGGAGTTTAAAAAGCTTCAGACGGACAGAATGGCTTAATTTTATAAAGAGGAAGATGCCAAGGTGGTCAGAGCGTCTCAGCTCTGTCTTTATTCGATCCGGATGGCCGACAATTAGTTCATCCAGACAGGCTTTTCCGCTCAAAGCCAATGTTGATAGTCTTGCTTCCAGTACAACGGCGAAGCATATAAAATTTGCACATCCCGCAGGCGCATAGGAGGCATGGCGGAGTACCGGCGACGCGTCGGAAATCGCTGTCACGCTCAATCACACGCCATTGATTTGCATGATGCTGAATCTGCATCTGGCGGCCGAACGAGCTCTAAACCAGTAATTGCGCTCGGGAAAGCGCTGACGTGTATGGCTCAGAAAATGTTCCTGGGACTTCATTGGGATTGAAATGGTTTGCAGGATCTCAAGTCATGCGCTTCAAAATGTGGACCATTGGAAAGGCAATGGGGTCACGCAGTTCAAAATATAAACCAACTGATTGTGCTCTGGAAAGCGCAATAATGCCTCCGAATAATCTGAATGGCTGTAAATGTTTGCAGTGAGCAGGTCCATGAAAATGGCCCCGAGACTTCACTGGGATTGAAATGGTTTGCAGGATGTCAAGTCATGTGGTTCAAAATGTGGACCATTGCAAAGGCCATAGAGTCATGCATTTCAAAATGCAAACCATTTTTCACCTGTACACCAAAATGTTAAGCCAAGAAGCAAATATGCATGGAAATCGTTTTTATACATTCCTGTCTTCACACGACAGGTATACAGCAGCGCACAAAAGTTCTGCACGGTCGTTTGAGCTCATTGCTTGACCAAATCCGTCTAAATAAAGCCCTAGCATTAACATTGAATGCTTTCGGGAATTCTGGCATGATTTAATCCTTACCATATGTACAGTGGCGACGGAAATTTGTGCACGCGCTCGTTTAGGCCCATTTCTGAGTTGAATCACAATGGTAACATATTCCAGATGAGCAAGATATTATCCACAGGCTATAAATTCAGTTCACACGGAGCAAGAAGCAAATTCACTGAAGAAGTGGAAAGCCGATGGGTGGCTGCGCCCATTGGCCCGTGGTGCCGGGAGGTACCATTCTCATGTTTCCGCTGCAACCGCAAGGATTTTAGAGGTTGAAAAGAGGAAGGGAGACGAGGTCTCCGGGTTGGGCCCGCAACTTCTGTGTGACTCAGAACTCTAATTGGAGGAGGTCTAAATTTTGAGCGTCGAAACGTTTGTTAAGTCGTTTTGATTGGCACGTGCATTTCTGATGGCACTTTTCTCGACTAAGTTCTCCCAGTCTCTATGTTCGAGCAACCTTGGACACATTTTTTTTCCCTCCCTCAATTTTTGTCCCGTCCGATTGACTCAAGTTTTTTTATGTTATCATCCAGTCTTGTTGCTCAAAGTACAGACTAGTTACGAGGTTCTTTCTCGCAAGGCATTCAATGTGAAGTGCGTGCTTCGATGTCCTTGCATGTAAACCATTGATATTGAAGCGTGTGCATGACCGTGAATTTCGACCATTAGTGTATTTTCCATTCATCGAATTACGTGCTTCCATGACCTTCTGCTTTTTATTTCCACAGCAGTCCCAGAGACACTTTCTGAGGCACGCATAGCTAGGGTCATTCCGAACATTTCCCTCGCTTTAAATTCCGCCCAGAGCCATATTTGCATTTTCCGCTAGGCATTTAATGTGAAGCGTGCTTCAATGCCCTTGCATTTAAGCCACTGATGTAATCTTTACATTCATTTTGAAGCACGTGTTTCGATGACCTTATCTCTTTAATTCCACTGCAGTCCCGGAGACACTTTCTGAGGCGCGCACCGCAGACACGCATAGCTAGGGTCGTCGCGAAAATTTCTCTCGCTTTAGATTCTGCCCAGAGCCATTTGTGCGTTTTCCGCAAGGCATTCAATGTGTATTCTGAAGCGCGTGCTTCGATGACCCTGAATTTCGGCTATTATTGCAGTTTCCTACTCAGCCTCACTTACACCGGAGTTTGACGCGAATTTTTAGCAGTAGATATTCTGTGAATACATCGTGTTTCCGCAATATATTTGCGGAATATCATGGCAAATATTGACATAACATTATTTTGCGAGCGCGGCCGAAAAAAACATGAAAGAGAAAATGAAACCCTCTGCCAGTTAGCCATAGTAAAGATTGCTGGTATGTAGGTAGACAGACGAGGAAAAACCCACCTGCGCGATAACAAACTCCATAATCGTCGTGTTCATCCCGTCCCGCAAGGGCGTGATGACCGCGAGGTCCGCGACGCTGAGGAGCGTGTAGAATTCGTCCTTCTTGAGGGTTTGGTGGCTGTGGGGACGCGTCAGCGACAAAGTCTTTGAACGAAGAAATAACGATGAAGGAAGGCCGAGGCGGTACGTCGGTACGCATACGAGCACGGCTCATCCATCGCCTCCCACTCGCACGCGTCCATCCGTCCGTCTACCGCGTCGCATCCATCACCACGTCCACTCCACTTCCGCACAAAACCGCACTCACTAATGATGCACCGGCTCAATGTCTTCCTAATTAATGAGAGGAACCACGTGTATGGGAACCTTCTCACTGTCATGGTAAATCAATGCATTCAGCCCAGCCAAATAAGTAAACCCGAATAGCTGCGCCAAGAAAGGATGCCTGCGCTTCAGAGCTTAGATTTACAGGTTGGAGAGCGGGATTGCGTACCGATATCGTTGAGCTTCCAGGACTTCAGCCTTTCTCTTAATCTGGAGGGTGCATAAGTTACTTCTTATAAATTGAGAGGATGACTTGCCTGTTCAAATTTGGAATCATTATAAACAACCACGGTCATTAGGTCTTGACGTCCGAAGATTCGTGCACGATGCACTCTCTGCGTTCCAACGACGAGCTTGACGTATCTAATCATGGCTCCTGTTCTCTTGCGACAAATTGGGCGGTGCTCGACAACATTCTGTTTGTCTCGGATCTCGTCATAAAGAATCAAATCTCCGAGATTCACAAAGCGGAAGTCTGCCAGACAGTTCATCGATGGCAATTAAAAGTATCCGTAAAAGGGGTCGTAGGTTTCTCACCGCTTCTGGGTTGCTCTATGGTGGTGCTGGGTCTGCATCGAGGTGTCAGCAGACAATCTGAGGTGAAGTGCATGAGACCAAACGTAAACATACAAATTGTTGTTCATGGTGAAGGATTCAGTCCTGATATCATAATTCAGAGACGTCCTAGGACCCTCTCCTTCTCCTCCGCCGCCACCTTGCATGCCGCCTTCTCCGCCATTGCCTCCTCTGCCTCCTGGAAAAATAATGAGCAATGGCAGATCAATGTCCAATTTCGCTCGCACCAAGGATATTGATTGTCTGGGATTCAATAACTAGGCAAGACATGAGCTGTGTAGCACCGGACGAGCGGGGGAAGTACCAGTCGCCAAAAAATTCGAAAAGATGTAGAAGACCTTCAAAAGTATCCCAGCATACACAGTTTTGCATTTAGAGAAGTATTGCGGCTGGGGCTCAGCAAGCCGTTCAAACGGCTCCGGCATTGAGCCGCTTAAGCCATGGCTTCGCCTAATTTGGATGATGGCGGCGTTTTAGGGCCTCAGCTGTTCCCAAAGGGATAATCAGAGGTCCTATTATGGAAAGCGAGAGCACCACGCTTTGAAACAAATGATGGAATCAGGTGCCGATTGATGGCCGTCAATTGCCTAAATCGGACAGAAGGTTGAATACAGTATATTTTCGTTGGTCTCCTCCAAAGAGGACCAAAATATTCATTCCATAGACCTAAAACCTGACGGCTTACCTCTCCCTCCTTCCCAGGTTCGAGAAAAATTGCAAGGGATGATTTTCTTCCTAATTTCCGCCAGTACACAGCCAACAAATTCCAGAAAATGTGGCTTTGCAGCCGGAATAGGTCCTCAGGGACTTCTTGTGGAAGAAAACGAAATATCAGACATAAATTATGTCTAAAATCCTTACCTAATTCATTAATCCTGGATATCCGAGATGCCCGTCGACAGCAGAATAAAGGACTGGGCATAGGACGCCCACTAAAATTTTGGTAACTTCACAGAAAGATTACTAACACATCATAATAACACCCGAAGATATGAGAATAATACAAAATGTTGGAGCATTAACTTTCCGCGTCCCGAATACATTACAGGGCAATACGTTAAATAATGTGCTTGGGGGGCCATTTCAAAGGTTTTATTCCCTCAAGACTCTTGAAAAACATGAATGAATGCCTCGAGGCTTAATTAAATTTCTGGTTTAAGCCCAAATCGATGTTCCTCAACGGGAACATTCAGCACAGTTAGTTTGCACGGAAATCAACATAATTCCGACTTCTAATAAGAAGCGAGCGGGATTTATTGGTGTGTTATAAGCGTCATTCATCGAGGACTATTAAAGGTCCTGTCTCTGTTCTCCCAAAGGCATTGTGAGCAGAAGGAAAAGCAGTTAGAAGGTGACAAACCGATCCGAACAGTTCAAACTGTATATTTTCCTCAATTTCTGGTACACAGATGCTTGAAGAATATTCGCTAGACTTTTAAACAAGGATCAATAGGCTACTGGGATGCGTATCAACGACGGATGGGCTTCATCCCCTTTAAGTGAGTCCGCCATTCCGTCTCTGCTGGACTTTGTGGGAGGTGATGGCATATGCTGTGAACCCGGCACCCTGGTGGCTGGAATGATGCATGTTTTGCCCGTCGACGTTCCTTCCCTGTTCAAAGGCAAGTCTTGTGATCTCTTTGGACCCCTAGTGTCGGATATGGGCTGGTGCACTCTATTACATTAGCGGTCTGCTGTAAGCGAACAAAAAGTAGACCACCTTCTCCGATTGAACGATGGGTCGCGGGATATTCGGGGGCCCCCCAAGGGAATCAGGACCCGGGCTCACAGTCTGTTCTGTAGTGGTCACTGAGTGACTGTGCGTGTGTGATTTCATCGTCCTCCCGCCGGAGCCCTTGTGCTTAATCGAGGGCCGATTTTGTGTCGCTGTTTCCTTTCCCGCCTGTCCTTGTATGTGTTGAACGCGTTGAGATTTGAGTCTCTGTGATCTCCGAGGAGACGCTTTTTTGAGTTTCTCACATTCATTGGCAAGGTGCTGGGCAGAAGAATCCGCCTGCAGCCGCCCAACTTTGCCATTGCCGACTTTCAAGTTTTCGGCCTGCGTTCTACAAATTGGGATGTTACGAAAACATACGTAGGCCGCGTTGATGTAGTCATTTTCTTCACTCTATGAGCGGATGGCAATTGTGCAGTTGTTAGTAATGTCCCTGAAGTAACGGAAACATTGCGCGAAGGACATACATTGAGCAAGGGAAATATTTTGCGTCCACCCCGGGGCGAGCGCCGTTGCTGCCAATGTGGGTGGATAGTGAGAGCAATCGATGACAGAACAGATGGTGGTCGAATCCAAGCTGGCACAACGTGAGACGCGAATGTATCGGGACGTAATGGGGCTGAAAAGAATGGCTTGAAAAACGAAAAATCCTGGAGTTCCTGCTGGAGCTAACACAATAGTCAGTGGCAATACATACGAGAATTATTATTCTGACCTTTGGGCCAGTTAGAATCTCGAACAACCCCATCACAAGCTCAAATTCGTCTTCACTGATAGATACCCGAATGAATATCTCATCTGTTTCTGCCGACGGCGTCTCTTGTACCGTGAGGGAAAGATGAAAAGAACTTTGGAAAGAGAGTTAAACAGTACGTGAAATTGAGCAGTTTGCTCTTCAACGCGACACTGGTAGTTTGTGTTGTCAAGCCAAGTCTTGTCGGCCTCGTTCATGAAATATGTATAGTCATGGTCGAACAGGGCTGCAGAACATGCTTCGGAGATGGTTTGTGCAGACTGAAGATATGTCTTGGTGTCCATCCATCTATTACTAGGATACAGCTCCGCGTAATTCTCGACGAGCTGAATGGAGCCGGGTATAGGGATCCGCACTGTGCTGGTGGCTAAGGCAGCCTGCAGGTGATGTTCCTCAACGCCCTACGAGTTAGTTGGGTCTAAAGATGTAGCCAGCCCTTTACTCACAGATGTCTCATTTTTATTGACATTTCCAACAACTGAAACTTGAAGCAAGTCTTGCCCATGGGGATCTTCCCGGTTTTCCAAAGAACCCTTGTATATTTTCAGCGGGATGTTTCGTCCTGGGAGACGACGTTGTATGTTCCGCTGATAAACGGGGGCGGCCATGACGGTAGGAGGATAACTTCACCCTGCTTGGTAATCGTAGTGTAACAGCGTTTCAACCGGTTTGAACTTCTCGATGAATGGGATACTTTTGCTGACGAAGAGACCGAGATCGGCCGGTGAATTGCTCTTTACACCCCTCGCAAAGAATGAACATATGTGTACAACCTGTGCACAAATGATTACTCACCTACCTCCGTTGCATGTTCAACTCGTATTGCACATGATTTTTGACGAACAAATCATTCATGGTTCCGAGATGTAACAGTGGGATGAGCTCTGGCGTACTCCTCCCCAACCCGCCGCCGTCATATATGTACTCCGGCCTCGCTCCGAATGAGGATGCGCCGGATAAGCGGGCAAATACCTCGCTTTCGGAGGTGTACCGGCCAAGGCTTTGTTGCGCAGCGTCATAATAAGTCATCCCATCTCAACACCAATCGCTATACATATCTCGTGTATTAAGGAGATGGGTCGTACGTGTTTGTGTCCCCTTTTCTGGTATCGATTTCCCATTGACAGACTTTCGTGGAGGCTTCTTTCCCATATTCCATCCTAAATTTTCCCATCTCTCATCTCAAACTTTGCCCGCAGGAGTCCAAAAAAGCCCAATTAACCGAATTTCCGTACTTACACTTCACCCCAAAAAATGCTCTTCGTGCAATAACTTGACTTTCCGTAAGCCCAACCAACGCCCTGTGAAGAACTCCGTTATATATTTCCGACATGAATGTCCGATTTTCAGAGCGACAGCCGGAGCGAAGCTCTGGCCTATATGGTTCCACCCAGTACTACCTCAATAACTCTGCCAGGCCCTCCAAGTGTCTTCGAGCGATTCATGGAACATGAACGACAAAAGAAACAATAATTATGAGTGAAGAAACACACAAATATGTCAAATGAAGTAAGAATACGTGGTCTGCCCAGTTCTAGAGGTATTCGGGTATGTTTCCCAGTGGTGCGCCATATTTCGAGAGTCCGGTAAACAGTGTGCACGTCCACATGTGCCGCCTTCGCGATTTCACTAGGCCTCATATGATTGGCCATAATGGTAATGAGCTGCTTTTGCTCTACAGGAATATAGCGGCGATTTCCAGGAGCCATGGTGAAGGGGGAGGTGGTGGTGGAACGATGTAGAAAGCAGGAGACATGGTTAAAACGGCAGTTTGTGGAGCCGGCTCCGCGCGGCCCGAACTCAACTCGAAAACGAAAATTGTCTATCGTTTTCAAAATAGCTGTAAACTATATGTACCTACTGCGAGTTCCCTGCAGTCCAACTACATGTTCCCTACATGCTGTCGCGCCTCGAGCCTCGCTGCGGCCGTAAACGACATCCCCGAGATCACCGACACCTTCCAAACCGAACACGACCTCACGCGTCTTGCTTCCCGCCGCCACAACCTCGCGCCGCCCGTCGCCCCTGATTCTTGCCTCTACTCTATCGCCGATGCCGTCGAAGCCTTTTGTCGCCTCCGCAGCCTCCTTGTCCCTGTTCCTTAGTGTTATATTCAGTTACATCTTAGACGCGGTTTCCTCCATGAATCGAGAAAAAATGCGGGGGTCAAAATTTTCGAGCGCGACGCATGACTTAGTCTCTGGTAGACAGATGCTTCAACGTTTGACGCTCGTACCTTGCGTGTTGAAGTCTGTTAGTTACCGCGGGGGTCTGATCGCAGTGTTCCGTTATTATGTAATTGCAGAGTTTGAATTTCCTCGGCCAAATGCGCGACTCTCAAATGCAAGCCTCCTCGAAGTTGAAATTACATGGGGTCTGCATGGAACACATTCTATACAAGATAAGAGACTTCCCAAATATTTTCATGGATTTCTGGGCTCTCTTTATCTTGTTTGAGGGAGGGCATAATCACATGACCAAAATCGCACAACGACTTCCAGAGCATATTTCAAGATTCTGAAGAGACAGGATGTTAGGCACAGCCAAGACAACCTATCCTATGCCAAGATTCTATGAAATATTGTGTCTTTTATGAAACCCACTACGCGGCTTGAAACTCAAACTCCGCAATTCCATAATAAGCGAGCACTGCGATCAGACCCCGCGGTAAACACAAGACTACGCGTGACTCTCGATTTCAACGAAATTATACCCTGGAATATTGTTTGAATGATACAGTGTTTGCCCCCAGCCGGAGCGTAGCGAAGGCATATCATACAGTACGGAAATTGTTCGAATAAATTGCGGAATAGTAAGTAGGTGACGTTGAAGAATGGTCCAATCTAGCGTGTCTCCACTGCATTACGTTTTCCGTGGCCAAGCTCATGATTTCAGCATCCTTGCACCGTTCAGTGGGTCCAACCTACCGAAGACCCGGTTTCCTTGCGGGTGGCTTTGCAGCCGCTGCATCCCCTGCACGAGCTGACTGGGTACGCTGCCGTTTTCCAGGGATGACGTTCCTGACACTTAGTTCAAGATCTATGACCTATGCTGCGGACCGCTGGTGTTCCGGAACCACGGAAGAAGCCATTTAGGGCAACTGTGGAGCTCGAGGTTGCCTTTGCCGCGGCCTAACCACGACATTTTGCTCCATAGCATAAATGTTGGTGGTTGTGGCCGATGTGTGATAGCGGAATTTTGCTGCACCCCAGTACATCTCAATGAAATTGAGTTTGCAATGATACTTTGGGTAGAAATCACGGATGTGACCACGGGACTCGACGAGTTCTTCTAACGCAGATTTCTGATTGACGAAGTTGGGCGGACTGAAAAGAATCCTGTGGCAGCAACAATCAGTACGACCTGCCTCGCATTTGAAGCCTGGACACTGGGCCAGTAATCTGTCGTGCCAGAGTCCCTGCTCGCAGATGATTTGCTCCATTCCCTTGAACCAGCCCGGCATCGTCGGATGGTCGTCATCGAAATAAAATGAACGGGAGAAGAGAAGCGCGGGATGCAGTCTCTCGTAGACAGACCCTACAACAATATTAGTGCTCGTGCCTCGCATGTTGTAGTCTGTTGATAAGGTCGATCGAACAATCACTGGCCTGCTTATTACAAATCACAAAAATAAGTTAGATGCTGGTATGCATTCCAGAATGTGTTTTTCACAAATGTGAGGTCCTATTAGTATTTACCAGCATAAAATGAACAATATCTCCCCCTAACTCGCAGCGGCAGAGTTGAAGAACTGGGGATTCGAACTCTGATGGCTCACGGATGACAAATCCTGACATAATCTGCTTTTTTATTCCGCGAGCATGGAAGTGGAAGCATAAAATTTGAGGAGATATTTTGGGGGTCAGACATGCATTTAAATACCCTTTCTCTCTGAAAGTTTGAAGGTGGGAGTCCTGGAAGTGCTAAACAGGCATGGCAAAATTTCAAACTCCGAGTAGGCAACAGGAATGCTCAGCGTCTGCCGTGAGAGTTTTAATTAAATTTACCTGCAAGATATCCTCAAAGTCCCGGGCTGCAGGTTCTTCATATCCGATACATTTGAATGAAAGCGACGAATTGTGCTCCGACCGAAGGTAGGGATCTTGCGAAATCTGGACCGGACCATTGAGCTTCAACTAGAAAATATTATTGAACTTACCGCGCGTTCAACTCGTCGACAGTCGCAGGGCCATGGGCGGTGTAAAATGCGGATCAAATGAATAAACAGCGATTTCCACCCGCCAAGCTCGACTTCGTGCAGAAAGTCGGGGACGAACAGGCTGAAGAAGTTGAGGCCGTGTTCAGCGAGCTTCGAAAACGCATTCTATTGAACAGACCGTGTCAGATCCGGGTATGATTATATGTGTAAAATACTCACACGGGGTGGGCACCAAGGATTTAGGTTTCATAATCCTATTTAGTGCGGCACCTGCAACAAGATACCCATCCTCGAAAATCCACCGCCGGGCCTTCTCAATCAGAGACCGGTACCATGGTGTGTCCTCCCGAATATTTTGGCAGCGGCGCATGTCAGCTTTGGTGCCCATTGCTGGGATTTGATCCTTCTCAATCAAGCAGCGGGGGCACGGGCATCCTCCGAAGTATTTAATTGTCGCTAGCAGCACCCTTCAAATAATCAATACAGTATCCAGTCGGAAAAATAAGAAACCACTTTTCAGGATAATCGGCACCATAAGTGAAGATTCTAGGAAACGACAGCCGTTCAATTGTGTCGTAGCACTTGATCACAAGTCCGTGGATGTAGGCGTGAATAAATTCCGGAGCTAGAAGGAGATCCCAAATGCCATGCATTAATTCGCGTTTGAGATGGGCCTTCACATCTGCCGACATGCTAATACCGAAAGTCTGACGGTAAAATTCGCCCACCGAGTCAGGAAGCTGAAAAAGTATAAGCAACTCAATTATGAAACGGGGGAACAGCCAGGTACCGAAGGAAAATATGCCTGATGGTGCCCGGCATTAGATGACGGCTTCACGTACATATTGAGACATCTTTGCACTTGATCACAAGTGTGCCAATATCCATGGTACATGTTTCGGTGTAGACACAAATCTCAGAATACCTATTTCATCGTACAGCGGTTGCTGGCGCCCATCCCTTAGAAGCGCACACGGGGGGACATAACACCGTACTGACACTCGCCAAGCGCATAGAGGTGGAAGGTTAAGTAAGGGTATCTGTACGCGCGTGGTACGTGCCTCGTCAGGCGAATGGGTACGGGCATGGTGACATTGCGCAAAAGGGAAACGGGTCTGGGGCTCAGAACGTGAACGGGTATAGGCCAGCGTAATGGGATCGCACAACCTCGACTCACTCGCGAGTGTGGGTATGATCTCGACAGGTAAGAGTTCGAGCACGGCAAAGGCACGCGCAAGGTCTCGGCAGCGAAGGAAGCGTGGGTTGTCGCATGAAACCGGCTTGAGGTATGGTGGATGGGACGGGAAGAGACTCGACTGTGGCTCGTTGCAAGTGGCCGATGTACGCGGAGGATGCCCGTATGCAAGAAAAAGGATGACATGCGAGATCGTCCAGTCCGTAGGCAGGTACGGTGCATGGAAGGAACAACGTGCCCAAATGGCCTCCAACAGCGAAGGAGACCTCCCATATCAGAAAGGAGTAGGAGGGGTGTGAACTTGGAGAGAGAGAGGAGACGACAAAGCGGAACGCCGAGGTGATATTGAGCTCACTAGTGCTGTCCGCGCTTTGGGTCCTTTCCTACTGCTTCCATCTCTGTCTCCATCTCTTGAGCGTAAGCGAGCGACGTTGATGTTTCGACGGTAGGGCCGCCATGCGCAGTGTGGACTGTGAAAGGAAACGACAGAAATGCCGGGAGAATCGGGCACGTCGTGGACGCTTGTTGGAGAAAAGAGTGACAGAGTCACGTTTGATTCGCGTCACCGTGACGTCTTTGCGGAACCACCCTTTGATTCGCTTCCACTGCTCCGTTGACGCTCTTGGGCCCGCGCCGGCCTCGTTCCCCACCAACGCCCGCTCACACCTCTACAGTGTCTACTGCCTCCCGCTCATCTGCGCCACGGTGCACATCCGACACCGCTGCGTCCCGCCACGTCAACCGCAGACCTTCTTTCGCCCTCCCCGCTCCGCCGGCCTGTCCCTTCGTACGGCCGCGTCATTCAGCCTAGCGCACTTGTGCATTCGCGCATCCCGTTCGGCGGTCCCACACTGGAGTCTGTGCGCTGCATTATATTCCACTGCCGCTATCTTAGGTCGCACCATCGCTTACCAGACTGCACTTATACATTCCAGCACTCTAACTAACGGATTGTCTTCACATGCAATCCTCGCTTTGCGCTCCTCCTCCCCCTCTCTCGCTCGCTCTCAGAGGACATTGACATCATGCACAACGCATCCGCGCCCACGCCCGCACTTTATTCGACGCCGGCATCTATCATACGCCTCGTAGAAACTCGGTTCGCTCTGGAAATGGTATTTTTTCGGGTTCCACATGTGTCGTAATTCAATTATTCCTCAGATGCGTCAACTAATCCATCCTCGCCGCAGGGACGCTGGTCTGTGACTCCGCCCGCGTTTTCCATGCTGGCCCTTATCCTTCATGTGACGTTGTTCCGTCGCTTACCTGGTGTAGGCTCCCTTGTCCTCTCCGCCCCGCTTTCCCATTTCTCTGCCAATCTACGCCACCCACTCATTCGCTCCGAGTAAATGGTCGAAATAGAGCACTTGACTGCAGCGCTGCTTATGCTGCACGCCGAATTCATCCCCGTGCGAGTCTAAGCTCCCGATTTAACGCCGAGACATATTCTTTGTCTTTTAGTTATAGACACTGCCTCACAGATTCGCCATTAATATAACGTTGCAGCTCGTACCACTGTGAAATATCTCAGATCAGATCACACCATATATTCCCATCGTCGTGTGCGCTCCCCTCTACCTCTCACTCCCCGCGCTTTCCGTCATTCTCCCGCGCCGGACTCAATGTGGACCTCGGTGATATTTCTCGCAGCCTGAATTCAATTAATAACCGTTCTTTAAGATTTTGCTCATTCGGCTGTGCTATTTCCCCATATATTCGTCCTCCTTTTGCTCCTTCCTCTGAGATTAATCCCTTACAGTTTCGACTTTCTCTGCTTTGAAACACAGCCTTTTCATTTGCAATGGAACAGGTGACCCGTGCGCAGTTCTTTTCTCCACGGCACGCAGTTCACGCAGTGGATCGCAGTAGGTGCTGCAGCCTGCGGCGGAGTTCAATTCAACGGCATCCAGCCGGAGGGTCACGCAATCTCCCCGTCGAACCATAAAAGGCCCACCCTTCTCGTTTGCATTGGCAATTCTTCCCTCCCTCCCTTCCCTCAAGCAACAACACATTCCTGCTGCAATTAATTCTCTGCACACCTCCAGCTACTGCTCGGGACTGCTGTCTGATTTTGTTGATCTTGGAAACTGTCAGTTGCTCCGGTAAATTCAGACTGGTACCGCCATGGGTAAAATCGTTTCCTCAATTGATGCTTTCACGGGGGTTTCTCATCTCGCCTGCCATCAAAGTCTTTGAGTCTCTGACCGAGATCTTACCCACTGTCAACACGGGCTCTCTTGACCTCTGTGCTGTGAACATTCCCCACTCTCTGATGTTTGTCATTCTTTCAACCTTCACCTATGGACAGATTCACACTTTGGATTGGATTCATTGGTCTTTCCCGTCTCTTGGTTTGTGACGCCGGCATGCTCGAAACCACTATTTTTATTTTATACTCCGGAGCTCCGTTTTGAATTCTCGCCATTTCTGACCGATGAGCCTCATAGCTTACTGCTAGCTCTGACTTTCTTACTTTATGCTGAATGAATGCTTCCAACCTGTTTTTGATTGAGTGTGATTTTTCCCACTAAAGTCATTGAAGGGCTTCCTTTCTTCGGTTGCCACAGAAATGAAATGGCCTTTGTTTCACGCCTTTGGATCCCGGAGCGAAGCGGAGGTTCATCTTGTATATAATAGCTGTTCTTGGTGTCTCTGGTGCATCCTGCTCGAAGTAACGCTCAAACGCCTTGAAACTAATACCCTCCGCAGGTCCCTGCCACCGTTCGTGGCGAATACGCTGCGCTGTGTCTCCGTCGCGCTTGGGGCGCTCGTGTGTTGGGAACTTGCTAAAATGCCTAGGCACACTCGCTCTGACCACACCGCTTGATTTCCTTCTGGCGATCATAATCTGCGCCGCCGACTCGCTCTCTTGGATTACACCCTCGATATCGAAGACCTGACTGCAATGCTGCATTAGTAGCGCTGGCGCAGCCTCCGATTTCGGCGGCTGCATGCCTTCTCTCTGTACCTTAGCCCAATCGAATTACGCGGAATCCCCGCTGCGCGTTATGGTAGTCGCCGCCTCCTCAGCGGCTGATCGATGAGGGGTGGAACGGGCAGGACAGCATTATCTGATCTCTCGTGGATATCTATGTACTTGTGGATTACGCAGACGTCACGAATCAGATTGCGCCAGTTTGTATGCCCACTAACTTTAGGTAGTGGGCCCTCAGGTGCCATAGTGAAACACAGCGCCCCGCCAAATTTGCCCACTAACTAGTTAGTGGGTCCTCAGGCGCCCTAAAGTTGCGGAGTCTCTGCTAACCGTGAATTTCGAGGTCATCCGTTCGATTCTCGCAATGCTCCATTTATTTTCATTTTCCTCGGTTTCCTTTTTTGTTGCTGACTCAGGATGGCGAGCTTTCTTTGTGCCTGTTTATCGGCGAAAATTTCTGCTTCTCTTCTCTCCTCATCTCTGACGCTGCTTCTGCTTCGCTGGTCCTTTGCATGGGTGCCAGATGTCTATCCTTGTGGATTCTGTTCACACCTCTAGTGTTGTGTTATCCACTTCTGCCCAAGTGGTCCTCTCTCTTCGACTCATTTTCCATCACATCCGTCTCCTCTCTATGCATTAACTGTCAACGGAGGTCCCAACGGGTCCTTTACCACTGTACTGGACTGCACTGTGTTCTCTTCATTGACTGCCAATGTTTCTCTGGGACTGGACTGGAAAGCTAGCTTGCGTGAATGGTAAATTGGTCTCGGCTTGCGCCCAACCAGCGGATTTGAGTTGGAATACTTACACGCTGTTCCTAGTGGTGAGTTTACTTATGCCTTTCTCTACTTCTTTCTTTGTTTGAGCTTTTTGTCGGCTACTTCTTCAACTGTGGCGTCTCAAGAACATGTTGCGGCTTCAACTGGCTCCGGAGCCGGTGCGTCATAGCCGTAGCGTGAATGAATGTTGCTCTCTTCTCTGACTGTCTTTCGCAGTACCTCGATACTCTGGCATATCGTCCACTTCGTCCATTGCACCATCTGCGCCCAGAGGCGGAATGTCCATTGCCTGTATGTTGTTGTTATCATCATTGCGTCGCTCGCTTTTCTTACTCGCCCTTTGTTTCTTTAGCCCTTCGCGTGGCTGCTGCTGCCATGGGTGCTGCACTGCCCTTCAAACAACCTACGGCATAAGCGCCTGTCTCGTTCCCTGGTGTGCACGCACATCATGTGTCTGGGATGAAGTACGCGTCGTCTGCTTCCTCATTGCGAGCGAAGCGAGCAATTCTTCCCTGACACGTGATGAGGTATGGGGGATAGGTGCGGCAGGAAACAAGAACAAACACGTTTGGAGGTGGCTGACGGACCTTGGGGGAAAGAATGCCTATAAACACATTCAATTTTAGGTCAATCGCGATGAAAAGTGGATCAAACCATGCGTCTCAATCGCGCGAATCGACCGATACCAAAATCATTGCAAGCAGAGAAGATAAATTTACGTTCCAAAAAAGGAAATCCGTAAGCTTGATTACGCGTACACAGCTTCGCGAGCACTCCGCGCTTTCGGCGGATTCCTAGTTATCTGATGTGTACGCATCTCGGAGTCATGCGTACGCGCATGGCAGAGAAGTCTACATTTGTATCTGTGCACAATAATAATCAATCTGAGCCCTCTGCTGGTCCGTCCCATGTGCATCGAGCGAGCGGCCCCATCTCCCCGTTTGTGTCCTCTAGCATAGATGTTCTTTTCACGTCGCGAGATCTATTACAGAATGTAATCACAGGGGACTGGTTTTGTATGAATTCACATCTTTAACTCCATGGCATCCCATCGCACGGTCTAAACGCTGTTGAGGCTAGGCAAGCTATCATTTACTATCTCTTGTCGGGAATGTTTGCTATTAAGCTTCCAAACGGCTTGCTAGCACTTCCTCATGTGGGATGTAGATCAGCTGCCATTGGTTTTGATTCTCCTCAGCATATAAGCCACGCTGCATATACCTCGATGAGTCGTATCTTACTACTGTAGGCGCCGCTATTGGTGTATCCTGTCGATCGGATGTCAATGCAGTTCTCTCTCGAAAGCGCGCCGATCTTGTAAACAATTATGGCGTCTCTAATCCGCTCCACTCGCTATTCGAATCTGTAGAATTTGGGCTCCACAAACCTGCCTTGGTGTCCTTGGCTGCTTTGCATGGCATAGATATCAGTCGGCTTAAAAATGGAGGCTGGGAGGGAGGCTATATATATACACATCGGGAACGGTGAATGTGGTTTTCACAGAGCTGGTTTCCGACATTGAGGAGGTGCGTCTTTCGTGTCAACGAAAACTTTTGTGTCTCGTCCACGGAGTGGGATGACTTGTTCTCTGTAAATCTCAACCTTGCTCAAATAAATATTTTGGCCAGTATCATGCCAAAACTTTCCAAACATCCACTCAGACGGCTTCTCCAAATGCACCATGTTGAGTTTTCGATTTCAGATGGTACTGCTGCTCTGCGCAAGCATCTTGAAAAATATTTACGTTGGTTGCGCCATGGTAAGAAGTTGCAAGATATTGCGCACTCGAGACTTGGCAACAAGGCGACAAAACAGGAAGAACATAAGCAGGAGTTGGAAAAGTTGCGTTCAGATTGGCCACAGTTGATACCCTCGGCAGGCGCCGCTCGAGCAGCACGCAGGCCTTCTTCTCCTCGGCGATGTTGTTCCTTGGCTACGTGTCCCTGCAGCAGCAGTAGGGCAAGGAGGGGCTCCCCGAGGCGTAACCTCGCTCTTCGAGGCAGGCTTCCTCAACTCGTTCGGCGCGTTGGCGGCGCCCGCCGCTTCGTCGCCCGTGAGCGACGGTTGTGAGCCCCTTCGACGCGCTTGGGGAGCAGCCGCAGCAGGTGTTAGTGCACGCACTGCTGCCAGTGCACGCGGTGTTGCCGGACGGCGTTGAGTTCGCAACGGAGAAGCAGCAGCAGGCATACCCCGAGCAGACACAACAGCAGCACTACCTCGACAATGGTCTCTTGTACGGATCTTCCCACTCAACGACGTCGTACATGGAGTCCTCGTCGTATGTGGACAACGGTTCCCAACAGCAGCAATGCACGGAGGAGCATGCGCAGGGGGAGTCGGACGAGGAGCAAGAGCTCGTGTACCCGCCGTTCGAGTTCCCCACGGAGGAGACGCACCTTGCATCCGCCCTTCACTCGTCAATCAACATGTCCACGCCATCGTCGGTGTCGGCGTTGTACGACGTCGAGATGTCCGTGTTCGACAGCTATGCGAGCGAGTTTCAAGTCTGATTCACACGAGCGTCCATCCACACCTCGTCTTCCCCTCCTTCCCCTTGTTCCTTCCCCCTCATTCACGTCCCTTCACGCATTCACGCTTTCACGCTTTCATTCACGAGTGTTGGTCACTACATCTTCACGCCTTCCTTGCCCTTCCATACTGTACTCTTGCTTTGCATTCCATCCATTCTGCTATCGTCATTTCTTTCTTGGATCCTACCACCTTGTCACCTGTAGCTTTAGCTTTAGCCTCCCGTCTCTGTGCATTTGCAGCCCGCAGGCCATACCCCACCACTCGTATCACACGGTAATGATCTCTATCTATATATCGGAATCGGATTCCCTCCCCTCTCAATTCTCTACCAATCTCCAAACGTACCAACACCCTTCTCAAGCAGTGTTTCGACTTGCATCCCGAGGCTCGTCCTTCTATCCCTCAGATTCACGAGGCCATTCTCAAGCTTGATACGTTCTTCTTGACCGATGAAGAACTCGTCCATGAATTTCTGCCCAGCATGTCATTGCCCAATACTACGCCACCCCGACGCCCGATGGCGAACTGTTCAGCCCTCATTTCGGACCAGGAAGGCACCCTCTGTGACCCTCAAGCCGGCGGGTTCTCATCGCCTGATCTCGAGTTCGACTTGCCCTGTCTCGCACCTCCTGCGAAATTCCAATCTCCTGGCGACTCATCCTCCCTCAGCGCGAACGACGCAGATTCAGCCTCCCTCAGCGCCAGCGACGTATCCTCTGCGGTCAACGGCCGCATTGATCATCCCTCGGTATTCCATCGTTTCCGGCGCCAACCCTAAAGGCCACCCAAATCTTCGACAAACTTACTTCGCATCCGCGCAGTCTCTGGAAGAACCCCGCTGCAGCACTCTCGGATTCTCCAAGGACATTTGCAAGGATTGGAGGCGACCAGCGGCGCGTTGCGAGTGGACTCGAGGGCGGTGCCCGTCGTGGCCTAAGCTAGGGAAGGTCAAGTCCAAGAAAGACTACGATCTTGATGACGAGGACTTCCCAGGTCCAGGAGGAGATTTCCTTTGTCCCCGACGATGGCTCGCACACTTGCATTATCAATGTCCAGGCAAGTGTCCCCGCTCTTCATTTCCACTAACTATTCCCTGTACTACAATCCAATGCCACGCAAACCATCGCCGGCCCCTACCGTCGATGGTGCAACGTGATTCGTCTCCACCGCGCTCGTGCAGCTCGCCGCGAACCGTGCGCTCTCGTACCTCCACTACTGACAAGACTGCCAGCTCGGCCGCAAAGTGGACGCCTATCGCCACGTTGCACCAGCGCCACGCCCGGTGGTAGGTCGTCGTCGGGCGGGTCGTCTTCGGCTGGTGCGTTGGGCTCGGGGTCGGCGAAGGGCAGCTTGGTGGTGGCTAACACGGGCAGCGACAGCGGCAGTGGCGCGAAGTTGATGGGGAGCTCGTCTGGCAGCGCCCCGGCCCCATCAGGGACCGGTGCTGTGACGCAGCAGGTTGCGCGGGGCTCGGGTGTGGTGATGGTGCTGGTGGCTGTTGGTGCCCTAGACTGAGTGTCATGTTGATCTTGCAGATATTTGCACGACGGCAGTTCGGCACTGGATTGTGTGTTGCGGGCACACTCAACATGCTCGCGATGCTCTTCGACAGCAACCTCGCCAACGTGCTCAAGGAGAAGCTGAGACTGGGGCTGGGGTTAATCGTCTGTCTGTATCCGGGCACAGTTGTGACGAGGGGACAGCGTTGGCGCAACTTAAGCCTTATTATTATTTGCTGTCTCTCGGGTTTGGAAATCCATTTTTTTTTCACTTGGTATACCTCTGCCTGCCCAGAAAATGGGTTTGAACTTGAGCTTACAAGACCTTTATAATCCGGTGAAGGACTTATAAGGAGGCGACGCCACTGATAAGACATTGATTTGCTTATGTTTATCTTACAAGGAGCCGATAAGCATCTTATCAGACCGCTGCCTTATAAGGCTGTTCGGATTTTTCCGACATGATTTTCAAGAATCCACTGTAGTGTCCATTCCTCGGATGGTGTTCTGGCCTAGCCGCAAAGCGGCCCGTCGAGTCCATTGACAAAACCCTCAGATGTAAAGAGACTGTTGTATGGCAAGGCGTAGGATGAATGAATGATATTTATTATCCGAGTCTTTCAAGCACCTTGAGAATTTACATGATGACTTGCCTTATCATGTGGGCCCCTTCCCAAACAAGATGGAAATAAATAAAAAGTTAAAACCATTTAAGATCGTTTACAAACAGAAACAGTTGCAGCCTTAACTTTAAACACAAACACATATTGTAATTCTGTAATGGAACATTGATTATAGGACTGAGACTGTGATCTCATCTTGGTGGTCCAACTGCTCAGATGGCAGGTGTGCATTGGTGTTTGGGGGCTCGCCCGCTGTCCTCTCGACAGATGCACTATGCTCGATTAGCAGCTGCACAATGTCAAGGCGACCCTCCTTCAATGCCAGATGCAGTGCAGTCCTGCCATCTTTGGTGGCTTGCTCAATGGCTGCGCTGTGCTCAATGAGCAGCTGTGCAACGTTGAGGTGACCCCCCTCTGATGCAAAATGGAGCGCAGTCCAGCCATTTTTTTCTGCTTGGTCAACAGATGCACTATGCTCAATGAGCAGCTGTCCTATGTTGAGGTGGCCCCCCTCCGACGCAAAATGGAGTGCTGTCCAGCCATTGTTTTCTGCTTGGTTGATGGATACACTGTGGTCGATAAGCAGCTGCATGACATTGAGGTGACCGTACAGTGATGCAAGATGCAGTGAAGTCCTGCCATTGTTTTCTACTTGGTCGATGAACGCACTGTGTTTCAATAAGTAGCTGCACAATGTTGAGGTGACCATACTGCGATGCGAGACGCAGTGCAGTCCAGCCATCTTTGGTGGCTTGGTCAACAGATGCGCCGTGCTTGCTGAGCAGCTGTGCAACATTGAGGTGACCATACAGTGATGCGAGATGCAGTTGCAGTCCAACCATCTTTGGTGGCTTGGTCAACAGATGCACTGTGCTCAATGAGAAGTTGTGCAACATTGAGGTGACCCTTCCTCAATGCAAAATGCAGTGCAGTCCAGCCTTTGTCTTTGGCTTGGTCAACAGATGTAAGGTCGAAGTGACCTCTCTGAAATGCGATATAAGGTGCAATCCAGTTGGTGGCTAGGTCAACAGATGCATTGTGCTTGATGAGCAGCCACACAACATGGAGGTGACCTCCCTCCGATGCGAGATGCAGTGCAGTCTTACCATTTTTGGTGGCTAGGTCAACAGATGCATTGTGCTTGATGAGCAGCCTCACAACATCGAGGTGACCATACAGTGATGCGTGATGCAGCACAGTCCAGCCGTTTTTGGTGGCTTGATCAACAGATGTGCTATGCTTGCTGAGCAGTGAAAATTGAGAATTTCCAAGGCCAACCCTTCCGCCTGTACGCGCTTGCCCTCGGGTATGGCGTCTATGTGAACCTTGTGTGGGCCACCAACTAAGTCTCCATTGCTTGCAGTCGTTCTCCTGCTCAAAGATGTGTCCTTTGACATTACCGTCCAGGAGCCGCCGGGGGCGAGTGTGTGTCCTGTGATGTATTGGGCGGGCAGTTTCAGGTCCGCTGCGCACTGAAAAAGTTCAATTGTGCGTAGACCGTAAATGAGTTGGTAACCGATCCAGTGCGCATGGCCAGTGATGGTCTTGAATGTCGTAACCAACTCACCGCCGACCGAGATCATTCTGACCAGAGAACAATAGGGACGAGAAGGAAAGGAAAAGGATAAACGAACGCAACTAGGATGAATGGCGCGTAGTAGCCAATTGCTTATATGCCCCATATCTCATGGGAAGAATGAAATCATTGAGTACCATGAAATACATGAGCCGGGGATCACCAGAACAAACCAGTGAGTTATCTACCATACATAGTGGGCTTTTATATCTAAAGAATATCAAATATGTATCCAATGAGTCAGAAAGCTGAATTTCGCCATGCTCGCGAAGATGGGGGCTCTCCCCGCCGCCCTGAGAATCCCGGATGGCCGGAAAAGTGTGTCCTACCTCCCTTGGACCTGCCTGTACCTAGCCTCATGAAACTGGATCTACCGCTGCAGTGCAAATCCACCACTTTTATCTACCCCAGCGACTACATCTCGGACCTGCCTCCCACCCTCAGCACATTCCAGCTCCTCAAAATTCCCGTGCCGCCTTCGGCCGTGGTCAAGGATCTGACCAGCACGATAATTAGCGACCCGGGAATCCAGTCGATTGTCCTGGCACATTCGCCGGCGCATCGAAACCAAATGGACCGTTACCCACTATGGCCTGCGACACTCTGGTCTCAGATGGAACCGGTACGCGCAGCGCGACGACGAGGAGATGGGAGTTGATGACTCGGAAATCCCGACACGCGAGGTCGTCGAGCACGTCGTGGCCAAGAAAACCGGAGAAAACCGGAAGGTCGTCGATGTTGGTCTTGTTTCGTCTGGCGCGGCTGAAGATGCGGACGCAGACATGACGGTGGGCGCCGAGGCCTCTGGGAAGCGTGTCCGTGTTCCCAACACCTGCTACTCCGAGTTCTGGAGACACGCGAACGACAAAGACCAGGATGTCGACGTCCCTGGTGTTCTCTTGCCTGAGGCAGGCAAGAAGACGGGCATGAAGACAGACAAGAAGTAGCAGGGTGTAAAGTTTGTGATATTTAAATGAGAGTTGTGTAGCAATTTGGCCAGAATCCAGAGACGGTGAGATGGTTGAGCGCAAGGAGGAAAGGTGCAGCCGTGGGATCGCCGAATTGGTTCCGCTGTCAACAATGGCAGCTCGTGCGAACGCCACGGCGCGCGCAACCGTGTAAGCCGAAATTTTGATTTTTTGGGAAATTTTCAGCGATTTCGTGACATTCTGGCGGTTTTCGTACTTGACCCCACGGAGGCCGAGGAGGGAGACGACTCGCAGGACGCGACATCTTTCCTTCCCAAATAAATGCGAGGCATGGCCTGAAAACACGATCACTCCGTTTCCTACAGCCGCACCGCGCACTACACTGAAATCGACGAACCTTTGCCCCGCCCACCTCCCAAAGAGTTCCAGAACACTGCCGCCATGCGCACCACCCACGAAAACCCCGACCTCTTCCACAACCCACGGGTGATCAAGGATGACCGTCTCGCGAGTCTTCTGACTCGGCATCCCAATCTATCCTTTGTGCAGCCGGTTCTAGCGGGTCTACGCGACGGTTTCTGGCCGTGGATGAACACGCACTACGACGATGGGTACCCCGAGACGTGGGCCTACTCTTGGGCCCCACCGGCGTCGGAGCGCGAGCGCGACTTTATCAACAGTCAGCGCGAAGTCGAAGTCGAGAAAGGCAGATCCCGGGCATATTTGGATCTGCTCCCTTCTCAAGAAGCAGCCTAACATTTCCAGCATTCCCAGATCTGACGCTGCGTAGAGTGCCGCCCCACTGTCGCCATCTTTGAGAGCATCTTAGAGGTGTATTCTCGGACAATAGTAACGTGCGAATTCGGGTGCCCTCCCGTATCGAGAAGGAGCCTGAGAACTTCATTCTGTCCATCCCCCACCGCTTTATGGAGTGCAATCATGTCGAAGCTTGATAGTTAATTGGTCCGAGTTAATAATCGGTGAGTGGCACCCTGAAACAAGTACCGTATCCACCGCATATAGCAGGATACGTAGCGCGATATCGGAAACCCGATCCCGTAGGGCGTATGCAGCTTAAACGAGGTGGTGTGGCCCCAAAGTCGACGGATGTAGACGATAAATGCTTCGCTGAGTGAAGGAGTCTATATGTAAAACTCCCCGCAGAAGAAGCGACGTCGGCGACGCACAGGCGACGCAACATCCGAGAACTGTAAGAATGTCAGTTGAACGGATTTGGCCCGCATTTGGGGGTGATATATATTTCTGAGTCAGAAGGCCCATAGTTGAAACGAACGCGACGTTGGCAACGCAGAATTAAGCTACCTTTGCATCCAAAGAAGTGCTTTCTCTCAAATCACCTGTGCATTTCTGATTTACAGGATATGAGTCTAAAAGGCTAAATGGAAAGTTCTATGGTGCGGGCCGCCTAGCTACCGCTACCCGAGATTAGTGGCCAAATCGGCCGGAGATTTTTTTTTTTTTAAGTGTACCTCTGAGCAGCTTTTGCAATGCAAATTTGAATGGTATTATGTTGTGTCTCAAGAACGGGTCGGACGCATGTACGGCTTGCGGGATTGCATTAAATATGTGAGTGATCTCTTACCCCAATTAGTTATTCACATGCAAATATCCCGACGTGCGTTGTTTTGTGTCGGCAGTCACGCACTCAGCAGCTCGACTATATACAGCTCCCATCACCGTGTTCCGGAGACTTTTGCACGGAGGTTCGACCAGTAAAGAAGGGCACACGACTGGCGTCATTTTGCGCCCATATAGAGCTTATACGGACCTGTTTTCAATATTTTACCCGCATGTGGCCAAATCGGCTGAATCTTTTTTTATAACTCACTCAGTTTTGATTTAAATAAAAATCCCTCTTCCAATTGTTCTTCTATGTTCAAACGGAGCACTTTTGGAAGAGGGATAAGAAATCCGGTCGAACTTGAAGCCGCTATATTTCAAGCACAAGGTAGCGGCAGCTAGGCGGCCCGCACCATAGTACAAATACTTGGCATAGTACTTGTCAAGGCTCTCCTTGCTGTTGTTCTGGGAGGGTGGTCGTGGGAACGTAATCTGGGTTTCATGCCACAGCTTTAAGATCTGGAACTACGGGGTCATTTTTGTTAAACGGTAGATCCTCGGTAGTATCCGATGTCTTGCGTACGCTGGACTTCGGAAAATACCGAGGATTTGATGTTCGGCTTACATGGTGTTCGTATAAATGATGAGCGATCAGTTTTCGGCAATTCCCGAAGTGACTCGTACGTGTCATGTGCACAGCCACTGCATGTGCTTCATTGGAAGCCGTACAATATATGCATGCTACGTCGATTGTCCATGCCCATCTAGGGATACTCACTTTCCACGTGGCCTACCTTGTACATTCGTTGCAAGGACCGCTGATGTACCGTTAATTTATGTAAGGGCGAATAGCCGTGTATTTTTGGTTGCGATACAGAATGACTACTGCGATGGATAGATACTAGTCGATAATGTTTGAGCAGCGAATGGTTATAGCGAGCCGTTGATGTTTATAGATAGAGTTTTTTTCTAGCCTGAGTTTATGTGAGCTACAAATATAAATCAGCATTCAGGAGGATAGAGTCCAGTACAAAATCCGGACACGTGGGTTTTGCGTGCATTCAAGAACTGTCGCCGCGAACGTGGAGCACCAGCGCCATGTCTCTAGGTTGACTGGGTAATAATAGTGTTATTCCCGCGATTCTTCGGATAGGTGGCGCGAATATAGTTTCACGGTGCGTGTGTTGAGCCACTCGCATGGTGTCCTTCGAACACGGAAACGATATACTGAATCAGCCGTTATTTGCGTTGAATTGCTTGGTTCAAAAAATAAATAAAAAACGCGCGTCTTCGGCAGCCTCCTGAAGCGCCGCAAGCGCGGAAGATTGGAATCGGACATCAATATATTGAATAAATTACGAACCGAGTCAAATAAACTTGATGACAGGGATTTTCACTGCAAAACAAACAACTGACCTGTCACAACAGCAAAAAAAGGCTCGGTGATGTCAATGAGCGATTGCAAGCGGGAATAACTGATGATTCCGTTGGAACAATTAACCTTCTTTTCAAGCTGGACGGCGGATTCATTGACTTGGAAATACATAACCGATTCTTAACACCGTTGAGAAGCGGCTGGGGTATTGTGGATAGCTGGAAGGCAAATACCGAATGTACAAATTAGCAACAAAAAACATAAGAATAAGTAGACAAAAAGTAAAGTACGAGTTATGCCGTGCGCTAGCATCGGCCTCCCCCCAAGTTCACTTGAAATCAACCTTGAACAGTCAAATTGGGTTGAAATACACCTTTATTTTGTCTATCGACTATGGCTATGAGGCGCTATGAGCGGTATGGTTATGGCCACTATTATAGACAATACCTGCACTATGGTAGGCTATAGCAGGCTATGAATTTCAACACCCCCCCACCTTTCTTTCAAAGCGGACTTTCTGCTATGGCCGCTATGTCGTCAATGGGGCGCTATCTGGAGCTAACTGGCAACTTTGGATTTTCCTGATGATGGACGTAGATACATGACTCGTTCATGTTACAGATAATGGGGTGCTGTAAAATTTTTATCATCACAGTGCTGATATTCATCTGTACCACGCTTTGAATCCAGGAGTCATATTACCTGGTGCTGGAGCGCT